>WAAG01017918.1:10875-23679 GCA_013390105.1 Tichodroma muraria | reverse complement strand
CCCCCCCGTCTTTTTTCCCTCTCTCCATTTTCCCTCTCTCCATTTTTCTCTGTTTTTTCTCTTCATTTTTTTCTTTGTTCTCTTTTTTCTCCTATTTTCCTCTGTCCTCTTTTTTTCCTCTATCCTTCTTTTTTCTCTCTCATATTTTTCTCCTTTTTCTCCTCTCTCCTCCTTCTTTCCTTTATCCTCTTTTTTTTCTCTCCTTTTCTGCCACCTTTTTTTCCCTCTCTCCTCTGTCCACCAGGACCATCAATAGTACCATGGGCTGAGTCTCAGTCAGTGTTGTTGAACTACTCCAGCTGTTCTGGACCTGATCAGTTCTTGTGCATATTTTTCTTCCAGTTAATAAAAACCCAGTTGCTCTTGACCCATTGGTGCTTTATGGGTTGCTCATAGTTTGGGAAGAAGGTGCCTTGGGAAGTGTTTTTTAATCCATCAGCGTGGAAGAGAAGCACTCTACAGAAGAGATAGCAATCAGTAACCTTTGAATTCAGAACTCTGTATAAAAATACACTCCTTCATAGACACTAAAAATAAATTTAAAAAAACATACGAGTGTGCATGTCCCTCAAAAATGAGATGTAAGGGACCTAAGCCTACCTATAGCTTCTGGAGATTGTTTCTTGCAAAAGCCAAATGGGATGGAAGCATTTCATCTTGGATGAAATTAGAAGTCAAAAGCTCCCCTGAGGTCTACAGGAAAACATCACATGGCTGAGCAAAGAAGGATACTTGATTTCTTTGTAAGCTTTTGAAGGTGAAACATGCTGGATTTCAAAAGCCACTGAATATAAGCTGTAGGTGCTCATGTGGTACTAGAAAATTATTGACATTTAGTTAGGAGAGATCCCTGAAAATAAATGGCAAGAGGAAATAAATTTCCAGCTCCTACACTGGGTACCTTCTCTGTTCTAAAAAGTTGTTAATTCAAAGTATTTTTCAGAGGTTTACAGAAAAGGAGATATTTAATCAAATGTTGTAGTTTTGTTGGTTTTATTCTGAAGAACATGAGTAAAACAGGATTAAATTGTTATGTTTGCAGAAGTATTCTTGAAAACAAAAATGGCTGAATACCAGTGAAATGATTTCTGCTTTTCAGGAGGATGTAGGGGAAACAGAACTTTCAGTTCTGTCCTCACTCAATGAAAAACAACAGGAGATGTTTCTTTGGTGTGACCTTTTCCATTTCTGCACTCAAGGATTGGCAGTTTGGAATTACAGTGAAAATCAACACTGGCTAATTTTGAAGGTACAGAAGAGCAGGGGAAGGAAATGCTTTCAAACCTGCCAAAGCACACTGAGTTGTTTTTTCTGTATTCCTTCTTACATGGGCAGCCATGTGTCCTGAACTGTTTACTGTTTCTTGACAATATTTGTTTATCTGTTTATTTATTTTCTTCCCCTAGAAGGCTATGGTCCCCTGAAGAAGGCTATTTTGGCAGTAGTAAATGACCTAGTACTTGGACTTTTGGGAATGCATTGGAGTGGTATCTTTGCAGAACCAGTGAGTAGAAAAATCTGGGAATTTAAGGCTTACTTAGTTTGAAAATCTGAGCATTAAAGGCTTATGTACTGGCATCACAGTCTAACTAGGTTTCACCTATTCTTGAAATTATTTGAAATGCCTGGTTATTCAGCAAAGTCTTTTAAATCAACAGGAAAGAGAAACAGATTGGTCAGTTATGGAACCTAAATGTTCTTTAATAAATGCCAATATTGACTGAAGGAGTCACTCTCATATTTTGTGCTTCCCTTTTATCTCTTGTCCAGTATTTTCATTCTTGTGTTTTATTCTTTTAAAAAACTGCAGTTTGCTTTTGCTTCATTTTGTAGTTCTTTAATTGTGTTGCACCGAATGATTTCATTTACAAATTACTGCTAATGTTTTCTGTATAAATAATAAGCATTTTAAAACATGCTTGGAAAGTGTGCTGGAACACAGGTAGTAACTTTTTGCTAGACAGACATCATAGCAGAGCTCATCCAATGCATTTGGGAAACCATAGCCAAGTTTTGTTGTCTATAAACAGAGGTCTATAACTGTCTGAACAAGTGTCTTCACACAGGCTTGTTTATAGGGATTTGGAGAAGGTGTAATTTCCAAATTGTGTCCTGGAGACTCTCATAGACAGTAGGCAACCCTAAATTTAAACCAACAGTATTAAGGAAGGAAAGTTAATCTTTCCTCTCTTCCCACATTAGTGCCCCAGATATTTATCCATGAAGGAGAAAGCATACTGTTTTGTTGGAGATCTTGGGGGTGTTTGTGACCAAATACAGTAAATTCTTGTGCTGCAGATTTTTTTTGTACAAGTCATGTTACTTGCTGATTTACACGGAGTGAATGAATGGTTATAAAGCTTGAATCATTTCACCTGTTGTACAGTCATGAACTGTTGATAGGTGACGTTTCTCAATTTGGGTTCATGTTAGCTTTTCTTTTGAGGGAGAGGAAAAGGGAGTAAGCAGCTCCTGAGTGAACCTACAGTCCATGGAATTAATTGCCAAAAAGCAACGTGAAAGAACATACCTCAGTTGCATGGAAGAAGAGAGAATTTTAAAATCTGCACTCCCATTTATTTTTGTGTTTGGGCTTTCCTTTTGCTTCCAGCTAGCATAATTAAAATTACATATGTATTACAGCTGAAATAAACCAGCTGCTAACTTTAACAGACTCTTTTAGACTTAGGAATAAAGGACAGCCCTGACCTTAAGAGCTGCCAGTTTCAATGTGTGATCTTTGCTTTGTCTGTTAGGATTTTAGTATGGGGGACTGCTGCCAATACTTTGCTGCCACTGTTAGAGTAAAAACTGTAATTACATTGTCAAAATAATATTTATAGTATTTTCGGGGAATAATTGTGGGAGTGTGACGAATATATTATACTCATCAAACTTTTATGTAAACATAAGCATGAGTTTTTTATTTGAGTTATGGTGTTGTTTTTGGCCTTTGTGTTTTTCCAATCTGTAAAAATAATATTGGGATTTTCATGGTCTCTAGCATTTGCAGAGTGTGTGCCCTAACAATCAGTTGATACGCTGTCTGGTAGGAGTAAACTGCTAGTTGCACTTGTATTGGGATTTTGGTTTCATGTTTCCATAGCTTAAGAAAATCCTCTTGTTTTTTTTAGTTTTGCTATCCCCTAATTACTATAGCTCAGAGCATTTTACTACTTTACCAAACAGGAAAATGATAATTAATTGGTTTGTTCTTTTGTACCATTTGGTTTTGTTTTTTTTTTGTTTGTTTGTTGTTGTTCTTGTTCTTTTGTGTTTAGCTCTTTTTTTTTTTCTTCTTTTTTTAAATGAGTCTGAGTTCCTCTTAAAAGTTAGTGTGCACATCTCCCAGAAACATATATGGTAAGAAGCAGTTGTGAGGTTTTCTAGCAATAGACATTTGTCCCTTGGCTGGCTAAAGGTACAGGCAGAACTTGCTGCTGGGCAGTGGGAAGTTACCAGATGCACAGATGCCCTGTCCAGTCCTGCCCAGTTTCAACTGTACAGCTGTTCTGTCTCTGCTGCGTTTTGGTGAATATTTTTCACAGATTTTTAATGAACTGTCTTCAGAACACCTACAGCAAGGATTCCAGCTGTGCTACTTCACATTCCCAAATCGTGTCAACCTGATGCAACCTTCTGTGGGCAAGAATGTTCTCTTGGTTTTCGTAGTTGGGTCCAAATTTCATTGAAGGCTGTGGAAAGTCTCTGACTTGGGTGGGTCTTGGTTCAGGTCATTGTTCCAAGGCTTTGTGCTTTAGCCTTTTTGTAGAAATTCCAAAATAGGGAACCAACCTTTACTCCACTTCCAGCTGTCTGCAAAAGAAAAAGAGCCAAACCTGGACCAAGAGCACTCAAACTGATGAATTGTCCTGAGCTAGCAAATGCAGGATTCCCTTTAGCTCTTGTGCCTGTAGTACTGGCCCTGCCTGCAGGGGTTAACTCTTGCCCCATTCACTGGGAATTCCCACACTTTGGGTCTTGCATGGTGCGTGGGGGCACAGCTCCCTGTGCCCTGCAGCTCTGGGGTATTTGTGTACATTCATGTGATGGAGCAGGAACTGAGATTTAGAGTAAATGCCAGTGTTACCAGTGTTTTCAGCCTGACACGTCTGTGTGATGTTGGCTGTAACTTCCGGCATTAATACGGGAACTTGATGCATGCCTTAATTTCTTTTTTCGTTTTTTAACATTTGGAGTGGAGTGGGGTTTGAGAGAGTTTAGATCCACTGAAGAAGGACATTGTAGGATCCATGGTAGGACCATGTAGAGTCCCTCAACAGGGACTCTACTTAAATGCAGCATTTTCTTATCTTAATGGCAAAAAAAAAAGGAAGAGGGAGTGGGTCTTCCATCTTCCAGCAGGGCTTGGATCTTCATTATTACAGGCAACTGTAGTTGTAGGCTCTTGGGTCCAAATATAGTAAGCTCCAGTTTGCTGTATTTATCCCTTATTAGTCCCATGGAAGACTCTCCTCTCATTTTAAAACCTTTTCCTAGCTCTGGTCTAAGTGTCCTACTGTTTGAAGGCAGCGATTCATGGTAGTGGGGTTTTTTTCCTACTGTGGGCTTGATTCTCTCCTTGAGTCTTGCTGTTTCTGCAGTAGAGGTCTGATTTAGAATCATGGAATGGCCTGGGTTGGAAGGGACATTAAAGATCTTTTTGTCCACACCTCCTGCCATGGTTCCACTATCCCAGGTTGCTCCAAGCCCCATCCAGCCTGGCCTTGGACACTTCCAGGGCTGAGGCAGCCACAGCTTCTCTGAGCACCCTGTGCCAGGGCCTCACCATGCTCACAGGGAAAATTTCTCTCTAATATCCCATCTAACCCTTCTGACAATGAGAAGCCATTCTCTCTTGTCCTGTAAATCATCTCTCTTTGTTTGAGCTGTGCTGAACTACTTTATTGACTGTATATATGTGAGTATGAAAGTGGTTTATTGCAGCAATCTGTGGAGACACGATTTGAACTACAGACCAGGTCCTGCCTAATGAGGTTTGCCTGTCAGGTACTGATGACATGGATGGCACTGGAAGCAGACTTTGAAATAATGATTAAAATGTTGGTGCTTTCTAGCAGTTAGATACTTGTTGTGCTGATGGTCAAAACTGTCCTTCTCGTGGTACTCATGGAAAGATGTTTGATGGCTGTACTGGAAGGCAGAGGCAGTGACTGTCTCAGTGTCAGTGTAAATCATTTTGCTCCTTCTAGGAGAGAGAGTAACCTGAGGAAATATCCCTAAGTCAGAACAATTAATAGGTCTGTGGGCTGCCCTGCGGGCTCCCCTGGTCTGGTTGCTGGTACAGCTTTTAGACAGTGTGTAGAGCTGGTTTGTTTTTTTCCTGCTCCTGCAATTTGGAGGCTTTCTAGTATAGCCTGCCAGGATGTTGCTGATTTATGCCACATGCATAGTGGTTTTATAATGTGGACTGATATCCACTTGGAGCACAAAGGAAATAGGAGTTTGCTGATGTCTATTTAATTAGAATGGTTTCTGGTTACTTTGGTTGAGGCTTGAAATGAACGGTAATGCCTGTATTTCTGTGGATCTCTAAATACAGTGTTCTGTAAGTCCTTTCCTTCCTTCCTTGCTCTTTAGTGTCCCCTACCCTACTCCAGCAAATAATGTCAGCAAGATTCATAATGAGGCAGGTTTCTGTTATACACAAATACACATGAATCAAACCTTGCAGAAACATCACTAGATTTAAGATGGTCGCCATGCTTTTTGCAGCAAGGACATTAGGATCTCAGGATAAAGGTGGGAAGAATGGGGCAAACAAACCTTTTAGTTGCAGAGAGCTTCCTAAAGACAGAGCATCATAAATTTAATGCAGGGAGAAGAAGCTTAACTTTTTTCACATGTGCTGAGAGGAAATATCTCTTCTAAAGTCTCCCACAGAGGCCTCAAGGGGGCTATAGTTTTTCCTCCAGGGAAAGTGAAGATCGAAGGGGGATGGAAAGAAGCTAGAAGAAGATCTGAGGGAACAACGGGAGGCATCTGTTGTCTAGTGGGATAAAAATCCAAGTAGTTATAATTATGTAGGAGTTACACATGTCATACTCTCAATCGTTTGATTATCATTGCCATGGCACAACTTCCATACTCCCAGTTACAGGAGCATTGTTCTGGTGGAAAAGAGGGAGTTGTCTAACCACGGCTTTCCAGACACAAAGCTACAAGACTTTTATCTCCCATTCTGCAGCACCCTTTTTTGCTGGCAGCTTTGGGCTTGGGGAGAAATATGTCTCTTGCTTTTTGTTGAGAATTTTAGGGAGTATTGCCAAGTTACATGATGTGTAGAGACATCAAGTAAGTTTGTGAGACACATTGAGTTCTTTCCTTTTCTTTCATCCTCTGGGGATGTGTGATACAAAAGGGACTGTAACATGGCAATGAGAGGAGGTAAGCTGCCTTTACAGGTATTAAACTAAATGATAATGCCCAAAAAAGGTTGTTGCTAGAACTGCTGCTGTACATTAATGTGGATATGCAAGTAAAAATACGAAGTTGAAGTTTGCTTGTAATTCTGTATTCCAAAAGGAATCCATTTATTAGCAAGGTACAGAATAAAAAATGGTACAAGTAAGTGGTGGGGAAGTCTGATACTCTTTCCATAGGCTTACAGAAAAAGATCATTCAGCTGTTTGAGGGCAAATGTAAGCACTTCAGTGGAAATTTTGGGTTAAATGAAACAACACACACAGTATGCTATCAAAAGTAATTGGAGAAATTTTTTCATAACTTCGGTTAATTCTTTACATGTTAATAATTTTTTCTTTCTTTTTTTTTCAGACCTGTACAAGGTATCATGTTGGAGGAGTGTATCTCACAGTCAGACACCACTAATAGTGCATAGTGGGTGGCCAGTCCTTCTTGTTTTTCTTGGTTTCCTGACATGGTTTAAGCCCAGTCCCAGTACTTCAAACTTGCTGATTTCACTGCTGCAGGACCTTTAAAGAGACATTGCATTAGATTTAGGCACAGCTTTTGGGCTGATTCAAGAACAAGATTTTCCATCCTAATGTGTGCAGGAAGCTAATGAAGGCAGCTTGCAGGTCTGCAAGCACTTAAAAGTGTTTTACTTCACATAGGAGAATAATCTCAGGCATGTGTTTTTGCTACTTGTGGGGATGTAACAGGAGTCCCATTTCATATGCCTTTAGATTTTAATAGATAATTTGTTAAAGAAATGAGCACATTTATGTTTGTTTTCTAAAAACGAAATGATGCAATTGAAATAACAAGAGATTAAGAAAATGGTACTAGTACTGTATTTAATAAGCCTTGTTAGTGCTGTATAAATCAGTCAGTTTCAGCCTGATCTCAAGAGGTCTGTTCAACTGACTCTTTTCTTAGTAAATGCACAAGTAAGTTTTTTTTCTAATCTCCCATTATGAGACCTCATTGGCACTTAATTTGCATAGGAGGCTAATTGGATGCTGTGGTCTGATGGTTTCTTCCAGCTCCCTTCTAATTTATTTTTAACTCCACATTTTTAATAGCATGGCAAGAATTTTACTTGCCTTTAAGTCAAATTCTCCTTTTAAGTTAGAACAAAGTGTTGATATTTTGCCTAGACATTTATTCTTCCAAGAACACATGGGTTGTCCAATCAATGTACATAATGTTGTTAAAATTAGAGTTGGCACTTCTGAAGGCAAAGAAAAAAAAATAAGAATGTGACTTTGTTTCAGAGGTAGAGGAGATGGAGAGGGTGCAGAAACTTACTAAACACAACATTCTTGGTATTCCACAGATGGTAAAAATGAGTTACTTGTCTGCACTGCAGCAAGTGCAGTAAGACCAAGGTGGAAATATAAAAGGTAGCTAGACAATAATTTTATTTACAGCAATAAAATACTAAGTGCTATTTTAATAACATTAAATGACAGAGCCCATATATGTATTGTACATTCAATTTCAGTAGTCTAGACAGACTGTTTTCCAAAGAAAATACATTTTCATCAGTATTTGTGGTATGATTCATGGTGGTGAAGAGGCAAATAACTCTTTATGACTGGAAGTTGCTTTAACTTGCAGCCACAAGGAAACAAGTCAATGACCGGATGATAGTGGTGGAAACTCACATTTTATAGTAATAGAGGTCTACACCTTATGCTGAGTTGGAGGTTTTATTTTTCCAGGACAGGCAGTCTATCACAAAGCATTCTGCCATTGTTTACAAACAGCCAGAGCTTCTCTGTGTGACAGCTCACAGCCCACAGTTTAGATTTGCAAAGCTCAGAGGCAGCTCTAAAAGTGTACAGGCTCTCGGGAGCCTGGGATGTGGTCCCAGGGCCTAGTAGGCTTTGTGTCTGCCCCAGTGCAGAGGGGGCATTCCAGCTCTGTTTTTCCTGCATATTACTGGTTAGAGCATTAAGAGAGATGCAAGTTCAAAAGCCTTGTGTTTGCAGTTTGACAAGCAATGTTGTACAGTTTTATATGTGCTTTGGTTGGATCTTTTTTATATCTCTATTTTATAACTCCAGTAAAGGCAAAGGCTTGTACTCAGAACTATCACTGTGTTGTCTGACCCAAACAAAGCGAATGGAAATCTCTTAGGACTGTTTTAAGCCTCTACAGTTGCTGTCAAGGTTTTTTGAAATGATTGCTGAGTGCGTTTGTGAGTTCCTGTTCTAACCATGCAGAACAGAAGGAAACAAAGCATTGAGTTTTAGAATTCTAATGCTTAAAGTCTTTGTCCTCAGAACTTCAGGGATTTTAATTTTCATCTGATACACAATCTGATTCTGCAAATGCCACTGTATGAAATGATGTCATTGTGTGGGCTGGAGCATCCCTGACAGGGAAAGGCTGAGGGAGCTGGGGCTGTGCAGCCTGGAGAGGAGCCCCAGCTGAGAGGGGCCCTCAGCCCTGGGTGTCCCTGTGAGCAGGGAGGGCTCCGAGCAGGGCCCAGGCTCTGCTCCGGGGCCCAGCAATGGCACCAGAGCCACGGGCAGGGCTGAGCCCAGGAACTGCCACCTGGGCAGGAGGCAGAACTTCTGCCCTGGGCAGTGCCCAGCCCTGAACAGATTGTCCAGAGAGGGTGGGGAGTCTCCTCACTGGGATATTCCAGAACCAGCTGGACACAACCCTGTGCTCTGTGCTCTGGGATGGCCCTGCTGGAGGAGGGAGGTGGGACCAGATGAGCCACTATGGTCCTTTAAACCATATAATGTAATTGTTAAATGAGATGGTGTCAATATAATATTTAAATGAAAAGCATTCACTAGAGCCTGGTTCAGTTGTTCTGTGATAATGAAGGACTGAAAGGAGGAAAGGGAGCTGTGATCTTGAAGGTACTGAACTGCTGGAGTGCATTTAAACCATCCTCAGACAGGGCCATCAAGTATCAACTGCCTCACCATTGTCATGGGTGTCCTTGAGCAACTAAATGTTCAGTTTACATGTAGGCAAACATTTAGGTACCAGAATTTATTAGGTAAAGAGTCAGTGTTTCTGCTTGTACCCTTAGCCCTATTGTATAAAGAGGTTATTTTGTAGAACCTAGAAAAGTCTCCTTGAGGCATTGCAGACTGGTTGTGAAAGCAACGTGTAATCTGTGTATTTGCTGAAGAACACCAGCTTTTACAGGAGCTATTGAAATCTTGGTGCGGGGAAATCTCTTCAGCTCTTGGGTTGATTTGTGTATCAGAAGTTACATCTTAGAACATGCAATTTCATGGTGGTTGACCGTCAGGTTAAATATACTCCTCTTGACCACACACAGAGTAACCTTTCTTTAAAGTAAAATTTAGCCCTGCTGATAGCTACAGAATTGTTTAAGACTATTGTTTTCAGCATTGTAAAAGTCTGGGTTTTTTTGGGGATAAGTGAATTTGTCTTGTCTTCTTTTTTCCCCCCTCTTTTTTGTTTTCCTTTTCCCCTTTCAGAAAGCACATGGCTTATTGATTGGATGGAAAAATGGAAGTCTGTCTTCATCAGCTTCTACATTTTCTTGCGTTTGCTGTAAGGACATAGAAAGGCCATGGAAGGAAATTGCCTCAAATTGTGCCAGGGGAAATTCACATTAGATATCAGGGAAAATTTCTTCATGGGAAGGATGGGCAGGCATTGGAATGGGCTGCCCAGGGAGGCAGTGGAGTTACCATCCTGGAAGTTTTCACAGAAGGTGTGGATACTTGAGCACATGCTTTAGTGGTAAACATGATGGTGCTGGGCTGACAGTTGGACTTGATGATCTTACAGGTCTTTTGCAAGCTTAATAATTCTAGGGTTCTGTGATTTTATGATGAAGAAATTCTTACAGAACAGAAAAGCAGTATTTCTGTTGTGCAGTTTCAGTCATGTGTTGCAGCAGTCAAGTACAACAGAGGTAGAACAGGAAAGAAAAACAGAAATTGAATGCTAAGAAAAGATTTCCATAGTTCAAAATGAAATACGTTCCTTTTATTGTAGTGTTTGCATTTTTTAGTACACACATACCTCACTGTGAATTAATGGCTCTAATTGGATTTTTGGGGAGTTTCTTTTTTAAAGCATAAGTACTGTAGCATAGATTTGCAGTGCTTATATCAAAATTCACTGTGCCTTGGTAACTTGGTGCTAGGCTAGTACATTTTGTGTGGAGTTATATTTGGAGAGAAGCACTGCATGAGACATTTATGTATTCCAAGACCATCACCTGTGGAATTCTGTGGGAGATGTTTTTTTGGTTTTTTAAGCACAACCATACAGATATTGCTGTGTTGTGCTTCAGAGAACACATTTGATGAGCTACTCTAAGTGTGCTGTGATGACTTTTCACTCTGCTTGTGTCTCTTCATCTGTGCCTTTCTATCTGTGACTGCTGGACATGGTGTGTGACCTGGACCCTGGCTTTGCTCAGCTGCCTTGGGGTACTCATGTCCATTTGTAGAGTCACATCTTCCAAATTGCTGAGATTCATCCTGTGAGATTACTTGTATGGCAAAATGTTGCATTATCAAGGCATCCTCTTTCTCTGCTTAGTTGGGAATAGAAGTGATAGGTTTTGTCTTACGGAATATCCACTTGCCCACATACTGATTTTGAGTCCTCTAATTAAAAGAAAAATCTTAACTCTTACTGGTTAAAAACAAACACTTAGTGATGAAACTGGTTTTTTCCATGGGTGCATCCACAGAATTGTCACCTTTTCCTGTATCTTCCTTCCTTGTTCAGGACATCACTGTTGGACAAGGGCAGTGTTGGTTGGTTTCACAAATATTGGGAATCCACTGTGTGGTTAGTGGAGAATTCATAGCTATTTATTACTGTACTGGAAATGTGTTTGTGGCATTTCCTCTTTGTTACAGTAAGAATGGTAACTTTACAAGATCTTGAACTTTTTTTCCTTGGTCTGTAGAACTTTTTTGACAAACTAATCTCTAACAACCAAGGTATAACTGATAGCTGGAAAAGGTCTAGCAAATTTCAGGGAAAGATTGGAATATAGTCAGCCAATCTAATGTTTCTTTCTTATTGCTGTATAGGTAAAGAATTCACCAAGGGAAATAATACCCTATTCCTAGGATTTACTGCCTAGTTATTTTTTTCTAGCAGGGAAGTGTTTCCATAAAATGTCTGCTGGCGTGCCCATGCTTGCTGTCCTTCAGAAACTCCTTAGTCAGCAGGATGGGAACCAGATGGGTGGGAGAAGCGGAAGCACAGTGATGAGCAGAAAATAATAAACCAGCACAGATGTGCAGGGTGAGAGAACAGAGATCTTAAGAACTAGAGGAGAATATAATTCGAGCTGCATTATGGAGAATACATACTTAATTTGGGCTTAAATATATATTTACATGGCAAAAAAAAGCTATTTTTTTTCTAAGCCCAAGTGGCCACTTTTTAGACTTGCTTTCTTGTTCTCAAGAGGACAAATGCCCAGACCTCTGTTGGAAATCTGGCTGCCAGCTGCCACAGCAGCACAGCACCTTTCCAAGGGACCTAATTTTAGATTTGCAGAACCTGGCAATACTAGCCAGCTCCATATGTATTAGGCTGTTGTTTATACTATCTGTTAAACTGAATTAGAACATTTAATTTCAAGTTTCTTTGCCAACTTATTAATAAGGGCCAGGCTATTGAGAGCTGTTGATAAGGACAAAAAATGGGTTTTAGTTTCATGAAGTCTTTGGGTTCATGCTATTGTTTTTTATGAATTTACACCTTTTGGTGGCTGTTCTAGGATATTAATTTTTGTGGTGAAATATCATCTTCTCGTATTTTAAATCTTCATTGAGAGGAGACTAAAGTAAATCCTTTGGAGTAAGAGCAGAAATCGGCCATATTGAATTCAGTGTCAAAAATGGAGGCAGTGCTATTTGGGGAGCTGGCTTTCATTTTTCTAGGATAGAAATTATGGGACAGAAGATCTAGAATGAGCACATCATAATAGTCTATAATGAGTTATAGACTGACTAGAATATAACTTCTAGAAAGAACTCTAGCTAACCAGAATATAATGTGAAGAGCAAGGACCTGTCAATTAGTTCTTGTAATCACTAGTCTCCGGTGTGTAATGCTCAGACATGTCTTGGGTGTAATTCTAAAATAGTTCATAAAATTATTTGCGTTAGAAGAGAAAATGCAAATATTTATGTACAGTAGCAGTGAAATACTGCGCCATCTCCTTCCTGGAGATGGATTCTATAGTGTATGTCTGGAATATTGAAGTATGTCACTTGTGTAAAATTTATTAGTGTTGCTTTGAATTCTTGTTAATATATTTTCTGGATTTCTTTCAGCTCTTCGTTGTAGTCTCCAGTTTCTTGGAAACATTGCAGCAGGAAATGGAGATTCCCAGAATAGCAT
>WAAG01017918.1:0-10800 GCA_013390105.1 Tichodroma muraria | reverse complement strand
GGGTTTTCTTTCTAGTGTCATTTCTGTGGTTGTATTCAAATCTTCTGTACATGATCGTTGTGCCTTTGCTAGCACCGTGAAACTCTGAAAAATAACTTTGGTGAGAATTGGCTGGTTGAGACCATATCCTGTAGATGTTTTTTGTTAGCCAACCGCAGGAGTCAGGACCTTTAAAAACCTGCTTGTTCTAAACTAACAGTGAATCGATTTAATTTAGCAGAAACTGGAAGAAAAGTATTTCGAATGACGAGCTTCAGCCATAAGCTTTATCTCAGACATGTTTTCAAGTAGTTACACTCATTTCCAAGAACACAGCATTTTCTCTTCTCGTGTTGCTTCTGTGCAGATCTGTCAGTATTGGTGGATCAGATGTAATCTATAAAAGTTCCTTAATCTTCATCTCTTTCAATCCTTCTGTCCCCCTCCTAACCTCACCAGAATATCTTCCTGGGGATTTGATGACATATGTGTAAGGAAATACTACATAAACTATTTTGTGCAGACGCATGACAACACTGTTGATGTGTTCAGCCAGATTTTCTGTAGTAAGCTGGTAACAAAGGCACTTTGATTCAATTTGATTATCATTCTCCATGGGCTTTTGGAGCCCACTTGTCAGCACCAGCTGTAGGAAGATCTTACAGTAAGAAAAGCAGTTCCAATTTAGCATTAATTTTGTAAACTTCCTATGAAGTTTGACCTTCAGCTGTGAGTTGGATATTTTTCCATGCCAGGTGACTTTTATCCTTCTTAGGCAGTGACAAACTCGTGGTTCTCTAAAAGACAGCAAAGGACAGCTCAGTGAGCACAGTGCCACTAGCCTGTTTTTCCAGGGTCCATTTTAACTTGCCCTTAACTCCTTATTTTCTCTTGAAGGACATGCCTGACATACAGCGATGAGAAAATTGTCACCTATTGCTGCATGGTCCTGTTCACCTGCCTCAATTCAGAGCGAGTGAGAGAGCTGCTGGATCCTGGGAACTTGACTGTGGCTCTTCATGTCCTGAGAGTCTATAAAGAACAGTTGGATTCTGAGTGGTCGTAGGTATCATTAAATTTTCTTTTTCCTCGCCTCTTAGTTAGATGTTTTTCTGTAAGGTGTAAGTCACTGTATTAAAATGTCTAAGCTTGTGACACTGCAGAGTAGTAAATGAAGATCTGATTAGAATTAGTAGTTCATAATAGAGATAATTTTCATGGTAGTTTAAATGACTTTTTTGATTGTCTGAAAAAGATTGTCCTTTTTTTTGTTGAGGACATAGGAATTTTCAACTCATTGTCTGTTTTTCTTTTTTTAATGGAATGGCGTTCTAGAATGCAAACTAATTTATACTTGTGTGCTGGTTTGTGGAGGTTTTTTTAAAGTTAGCACAGAATAGTCTCACAGGTCATGGTATGTGAGACTTGTATGTCTAATGCTTGTGCATGCTACATAAAACCTGGGGCTTTTCCTTTTTTCCTTTTTTAAGTACAAAAATTTCCTCTTTTAGTACAAAAATTACATTATAATTTATCCTAACCAAGATCAATGTGTGTTCTAAAAGCTGTTTATTTTAGAAATACCTTGGTGGCTCCACTAGAGGTGAGAGTATAGCTTGTGTCATCAGTTTTTCCAAGTGTGTGCATGGGGAAGTTCAGCTAATATGGACAGGAAAAACAGGTTGTATTTTTGATTCCTGAAGAGCAAAGAACAAAAATCCTCCATTTTAAAATAAGAGACATAATGTGCCTTTTGGCTTTCAGAAAAATGATATTAGGAGTGTGGTCGGCTGTTTGACATTGAAGTAAGTTTTGCTGAACATCCACTTTCTCTTTTTGAAACCACAGCTAAATGATTACTGTAAAGATTAGGATGTAGGGCTACCCCTTCCTAATTTTTTGCCTTTGGGTTTTTTGTCCTGGCTTATGGAAAGATGTGTGGACAGAAACTGGTACTCCTGTGGCAAGGAGTCTCGCCTATGGGCACAGATTTAAAGATGAGGATAGAAATCTTCAGTGTTGCTCTTTTTGCTTAATTGGGGTGTGTGTGTGTGGTAAAGAAACTTCTTTTTTTCATTGTGCTGGCAACTCAGTTTCTTCTGTTAGACAGTTTAGGATGTCCTCCACCCCCTTCTTCTGCTCTCCAGAAAGTAATTCTTTTTTTAATTCCAGGAAAGTTGGAGTTACGTTGCAGGTTCCAAGTTCAACTGTGGTTTTAAATAGTACTGATACTTGGAAAAGTTCCCTTCATTTTAGAGATCTGAGTAACTTCTACTTTCTGTTTGCAGTAGCAGTGAATTGGCACAGATTTCCTCAATCTTTCAAAGCTCAGCCTCATACATTTAATTATCTTGTCACTTTCTTCTTGTGTATATTGTGGAGGAGGGAGCAGGAAGTGCTATTAGCCATTGCTAATCATCTCCCATTTTTGTCTTGTTAGCTCTTCAGAAAAAAATTATTTCAATTTTACATATAAGCTAGATTTAATCTCTGTTTAGTGCCTTTTTCATGTATCTGTCAAATTGAGTGGGAGTGTCTTCTAAATCAGAGAAATACTGCACATAAGTTGAATTTAGTCTTCTAGACCTCAGAGTATACTTGGTGGGGCTGTCATGGCCAGTAGGGAGGATGCTTTCATTGTGGGAATGCCTTTGGAAGAGGGAAGGATGTTCACTGCTGTGCTTGCTTCAGCACAGGAGAGGAGTATTGTGATGTTTGATACTAGGACCAAGCCTTAAATATGAAAATGTGTTTCTTTATTCTCCTTCTAAGCGAGAAGTGCTGGCGTGGGAATGGGGTGAATTACCTCTTTTCCAGTGATTTTATGACAGCACATGTTCCATTTGTTATTAAATAGCTTTATACTTGTAATTGTTTATTTAATTGGTTTTGCTAGGGTTCTTCTATTCTTGTGCAAGGATGAAATATACTTCTGCTTCTAAAATATGTTTTGATTCCAAATAATTCCTCATGAGGCGTATTACTTTTTTATCATCTGAAAAAGCTGGTGATAGCAGTTTGAAAGTTGGCTGAAAGTAGCTGAATTTTATTCTTTACTTTTCTTCAAAATGTGGATGATTTATTACATTTGTTTGTTAAATTACAGTAAAAAGATAGCTATTTATTTCTTAATAAATATTTTGGATAGAGTGGCATTATTGTAGGGTGATGAAAAATGCTTTGGTTTTGAGATTGAAAAAGAAGGTTGCTGATCAAGTAGAGAGTTGCCATGTCTTGTTCTTTGTACTTGGAAAACATATGTGGGGTTGTCTTCCTCTTTTTCTGAGGCTGAGGAAACTGCTCCCTAAATTTGCTAATGGGATAAAATCAACTTAATGTGGAGCATGACATTTGATGATAAAGTTGATTGCTTGCACCCAGCTTTGATTGGAGCAAGCTTAGTGGCCATCTGGAATATACTGAGTGCAAATGTAGCTCATACCACTTTGTCTTGGCTGCTTCTGAACTTCAGTTTGGTACAATACAGCCCTTGTGCTGTTGTAAAGTCTTTGAACATCTCCTCCTGTATTTATCTACTATGGAAGCGCTTGATTTTTTTAGGATTTTAGCCAAACAGTTTTTAAAGAGTCGAGAAAATTGGCATATTTAACACTATTCATTTGTTACTGTGTTACGCTTGCGTAACAGCTTTAATTTTCACTATTTCCTTCACTAAATTGCAGTGGTCTTCAGTTTATTCCAGTGGTTCTGCTCTTGGCCCCCAAAGAGAGTTTAAGTCTCCTACCAAAGCCTTTTGTGTGCGTTTGAAATGCCATGTTCAGTCAGTAACACAAAACTGAATATCTTTTTATATTTCAGAATTGTGGACGATCTTACTTTTCCTCTTCTTTTCCCGTGCCACAAATGAAAAACAGGAGAGCTGAGAGCACTAAAGATAGTATATTGAATTTACTGCATCCTTGCTTAGCTACCTCCAAAATTTCTGGCCATGGTGAAGGAGTTGGAAGTGCTTTATTCCACTATTAATTCTTCTGTTTTCTCTTGGTGATGATACTCTGTTCTTCATGGTACAGTAGTGCAGAAAGTGGATAAGGTAAAAGGGACACTTAAAGACAGAAGCAGAAACTTTGTAGAATCATGGACTGGTTTGGGTTGGAATGGACCTTAAAGCCCATCTCCTTCCACCCTCTGCCATGGCCAGGGACACCTTCCACTAACCCAGGTTGCTCCGAGCCCTGTCCAGCCTGGCCTTGGATGCTTCCAGGGATGGGGCAGCTGGAGCTTTTTGTTTTCTGAGGTGTTGCATCACATCATGAAACCAGAAGGTAAGAATCAGAAATTTTAGCCTAAAATACTCCAAGCTCCTCAAGCAATAGAGGTCTAGACCACGAAATGTGCAAAATGTGTGTGAAGAAATACAGGAGCACAGGCCCAAGTAACAGCTGTGTAACAGTAGCTGCAGATCTTTTTCTGTGATAATTATTGATCACTTTTTAATTACAAGACAAATAGTCAAGAAGGTTTCCTCAGTGTAGTATTTAATATGAAAATTGCACTTTCAGTAGTCCCATTTGCAAAATGGAAAAATCAGGCTTCAGGCTGTCTCCTCAAATGCACTTTTTGCTCTACTGCATTGTCAGCTGAAATTTGTAGATTCTTGGGCCAAGTTCTGAGTTCTGCACAGCACTGATCTGTGCTGTTTTCTTCTGCAGCTCCACACAGAAGTCTGTGGTTCTACTTAGATCCACGGAGGATGAAGTTGGTTGTGACGATTCTGAAGGCTTAACTGTGGGTGGCTGTGAGTTGTTAGTTCAGGAACTGTGCAAGAGTTGCCCTTGACTGCCCTGCTGATGGCTCGACTTGGGTGTTTACAGCTGAGTCTGTGCAGCTCAGCTGGCTGTGTTCATGCTGCTGACTTTGGGAGGGCCTCCGTGTTTTTTGGAGTTTCTGTTGAAAACCCTTCGACCAGTGCTACTCTCCTCAGCGTGCCTATTTTAAGTTGATGATTCCTTACATCTCTGCGTATTTTTTTTCATGAATGAATGTGCAAATGTCAGTAAAAAGAAGTGCAGTAGAAAATAATTTTTCTTCCTCCCGCTCTTAAAAATGTCAAGTTTTCAGTAACTGAACCAGATCCTGGTTAAGTCCACAGTTACGATTAGAAATATAATAGCTATTAATCTTTTGGACCTCTTACTCTCCTGTTTGCCCAATTGGCATTGAGTGTTTGTCCAAAAAATACTTTGTTTCAGCTGGAAGCCTTCGTTGTGATCTTCTTATTAGCTATTAGAATATGGCTATGCAAAATAAAGGCTGTCAGCAAAGGGAAAACTAGGGAGGAGGTGGAGGGAGTATTGAAATCACTTGGTTTTAATATTATTTTAGCTGTTCTTTCTCTGTAGCTTCATCAGCTCAGAGAGGGTACTCTGAGACTTAACTTGTAATTATTGTAGCCTAGACATGCTGCTTTAAAAACGTGTCCTCTAGTTTGTGTGTACCTATGCAGCATAAATATCACTACTAGTGCTCCTGGGGATGTGATTAAAAGAGCAAAATACTTTTACCTACTTTCTTCTTTGTCCATAATGCTGGGAGTATGAGTCTGGGTTAAAATTAAATGACTGTCACCTGCTATGGACTGCTGTGGATGGTGCTTGGGAAAGCAGACGGTGTAAATACTGGCATTAGTACAAGGCCAAGGCTGACCATATTTTCCAGAGAAAGTATTAGGAAGAATGGATGAGCCATTGCCAATTTTGGATGGATTGTTTTTCAAAGAGACTGTTTTTTGAGGAAGGTTGTTATCATAGATCTCTTGCAACAGTTTGATGAAGAGAAGGAGGGAACCAGTGGCCAGTTTGTCAGCTTTTTGTCATTTGTTGGTCTTTTTGTATTCCAGACAGAAACTCCGAATATGGTGTGAGAAAGAGAAGACTGTGAAAGGAAGAACAAAGCTTGATAATTTATTACAGAATATACTTCACTGTATTTTGACTGGCAAGATCCTTGTGTTAAAGTTGGGGGTGTCGTGTGCAGGGCCAGGAGTCGAACTCGATGATCTTTGTGGGTCCCTTCCAGAATATGAGACTCTGTGATTCTTTATCTACCTACCTTGTATAGCAAGGACTTAAAATTTGCTCTCAGCTTAGGTCTCTATTACACAAGGAGAGTATGTTTTTGAACTTGCAAAAAGTACTTTGTTGCCTTACATCTGACAAAAGAAGTTCCCATTTGTTTTGATGCTTTGTCAGATTCCCTTTTTAAAGAAAAATCAATGTATTATTTGGCACTTATTTTGACTGTTTGGACTTCTAGACAATGTTGTGATGAATAGAATTATAATTTTCAAGTTTGAACTTCG
The DNA here is from genome assembly GCA_013390105.1 of Tichodroma muraria. NCBI lineage: Eukaryota > Metazoa > Chordata > Aves > Passeriformes > Sittidae > Tichodroma > Tichodroma muraria. The sequence continues at coordinate 4,499 of WAAG01017918.1, read as the reverse complement.
GTTTTTGTTTAGATGCATAAAGTGTTGGATGAGTGTTTCATTGTTTGAATTGTGATGTATATAACTGGCCTAAGACTCCAGCCAGCTTTCCTTCAAACATGTGAGTAAAAGTGTGCTGAACTGATGAGAAATTGTCACCTCTATATTAGGGAAAAAACTGCAGGACAATGTGCAATTATTTTATGCCAATTTGTATCTATTAGCGTGTGGACCAAAAGCACAACACAAGTTCATCTACAGGTAAAATTAACCAGCACCGTTTGGAATAAATGTGGCTACTGCTTTTACAGCACCAGTAAAATTTTCTTTTTCTTTTCCTTTAGGTTCCTGATTGTTACAGAACATTTGCTGAAATGTCCAGATCTGGTAAAAGCCCTCTATGCCAAACTGAGCAATCAAGAAAGGTAACCCCAAAACCAGTGCGGCTTTTAGTATTTAGCATTCCATACAGAGTATCCTGTTCACATGATTGAAAAACTGTGTGGTTTCATAGTTGGCACAAAATCTCTAAATACATGTTTCTATGTCAGTAATGGTTTTAAATTGGTTGGTTAACATTACAGCTTAGCCACAACTGGCAGTGATTTATGTAGGGTTGCAGAATCCAGGTTGGCGCCATTACTCGGTAAAGAAATACTTCAAACACAAAAATGGACAGGATTTCATGCCTGGGTCTTGATTTCATAAGAGCACCACACCCTGCAGAGTTTTACAGCTCGATTAGAAATGTCCTCAGCTCTTCATACTTCTGTTGTTATGTCAAGAAATTAAGAGGAAGCCTTTAAGAAGAATGGAAGTGTGTTTCATACTGGTTAGCAGAACCTACAAAACATAGATGAGCAGATGCCTGTGATTACTTAATCTTTAATATTTCCCCTGTTGAAAAGCTTCCACAAACCTTCACCTTGAAGAAGCATTGATAGTTTTCCCTCAAGTGTTTGATTAAATGTGTGCTGAATTGATGGGAAATGGCCACTACTATAATGGAAAAAATGCACATTGCTTTAATAGAGAATTGAGGAAGATATTTTGTTAAGACAATCAAATTTGGGAAACACTGCTAGAATTCTACAGCTCCTCTGAGTGCTTGAAGATTTTGTGGTCTCATTTATGTGTTTAATGTGTGTATGTTGTTCCTCATCCACCCAGGGAAGCTGCAAGTTCCTCTCGAGTTTTTGCAGGTGAAAGACAAAGCACTAAATAAAACAGTGCCTTTGAGGTTTCTTCTGTTTTGTGTTGTTTCCAGTGTTACCACAGATGAGAGTTCAGGCACTGATTGGAGATTATGAGAAAACTGAAAGGACATCAGACAGAGAAAGAATATGCAATAGGTTTGAACCGTACAGTATCATTATTGTATAGGAATGGGATGGGAATGGTAAGGAGGGAAATACTGTTTTCCTCCATAATTCAGGATGCCCAAGTGGGAACAAATCTTGAGCTGTGTGCTTAATGTACCGGGAAGTAGGTTCTGTGTAACTCTTTTAAGTGAATGAGCTAGATTGAATTTTTTTGGGGAATGTCATGAATGGCAGTTCACATGTTTTCATAATACCTTTGAGGATAGCCAGGGCTGGGTTAGCGTGTTCAGTTGTACTGTAGGTGTAACCAATTTCCAGAAAGGTCTCAGCATACTACAGATGGTCATTGGATTCCTCACCTCAAAGGCTTTTGGTGTAGGCATGACATAGATGATCACAGGTGGGATCACTAGTTAGAGCATAGCTGCTGAATTTACTGTCAATCCCAAGAGTTCTGCCAGTCAACTCCATTACATTTTTCAAAGACATAATCACATTACAGTGTGTTATGAATTGGACACCGCTTAATTTACTAAAAAACATATGGAAGTGCTGTAGAAATAATCTTTTTGTACCCAAGCTATAGAAGAATACCCTGCCTTGGCATCTTCCTAGGTAGTGTTAGCATATTCAAGAATACATTCTTTTGAGGTACATGAAGAGACAAATCCAATTCAGATAAAAACATTTTGACTGTCATGAACTGGAGAAAAAAAGCCATAAACCCCAAAGCGTAGGGAATTTATTGTTTCAAAACGAGACGAGGAGTCTTGACCACAAGCATTGTCATGTTGGGTGTCCAGTGAGGCTGACCAAGTCTTATAAATGAAGAATGAGCAGATGTGGTGTTGAGGTGTCTGGGGAAGGCAGCTGGAGCTCATGAATATATGGTAACCCACAGTTACAGTATCCTCTGTCATGCTCATTAAATACAGGTAATTTAAGTGTATTTGCTGAAATGAAATTAGCTGTGCTGAGGAAGTTTGTGAATGTGTCCATTAATGGTGACTCCCAAAGCTGGCAGTTGCCTGGGATGCCCTGGGCGTACGTGGCTGTGTAACCGCAGTTATTTGCACTATTCACAGTATTTGCACTGTTCAAAGTATTTCTTGCAGTTGAAATCCAGTACATTTGTGTTACAGTGGCCATGGTGCCTGCCTTAAAGCAGTTCTTGAACAAGTGGATCAAGAATTTGAATTTTCAATTAAAGTAAAATTTCTGACTTCTGGACAACTTTCTCTTTTGTTTCCTAACAAACGTAATGTGTTGCCTGTCTGAGTGTGCAAGTGGCCTGAATTAAATCCTGTGTTAATGTGATCAGATTTTTAGTGGTATTCTGTCCTGGAGAAGTTCATGGTGGTGTGACAGTGCCTGCTGGTTCTCTGGAAGGGATTATTGTAGAAGGATATGGCCATTGAGATAAAAGAGCGTAGATTCTTGAATTCTTTGCCAGATTTGAGATTTTCCTGCACGTGTGTGCAGGTATTTGGCAGAAGTATTTAGAAAAAGCCTGGTTTGCATTCATCCAAGTTAGCCTTGACCGTGGACACTGTAAGTTCATGCCTTGCTTATTTACAATATAAAATTTTCAAAAGTGAGCACATCTGTTGTTGTCCCTTCTAAGAAGGGGTTTTGCTTTGATTAACAGTATGGAAAAGTGCAGCTGAATAGCTTCAGGTGTTTTTAAGAAGCTCAAGTATACTTGCATCTGTAGGTTTGATTTTTGTGTTGTCAGGTGGAGCATCCTGAGTGAAGGACGCAGCCGTTGATGGAATTGCCTGCCAGGAAATGGGCACTCAGGTCCTGTAAGCAGCACCACTTCTTGCTAATGCTCAGCTGCAGGGCTGCCACTGTCAGTGCTTGGGATGGTTTTGTTCCTGGCAATGCTCACAGACACAGAGTAGCTGAAGGTAGCACTGAACTACAGTTGCTCACAAATTTACCAGTTTTCATTTAATATGATGCTTGCAGGTATCATTTGAAGATGAAAGAAGTGAAAGTTTCGAGGAAGGGCCTAATTTGTCTCATGGAACCATTGCTGTCAGGGAAGTGTTTCAGGAAGGAGAAGCCTAAGTCACAGAGGAAGAATGTCCCAAGTGTCTGGCCCTTACTAAGAGTTATAATCAAAGCATATTTGGTGCAAACATTGTTTGGTGCTAAGAAAATCAACAGAATTTTACACTGCTAGTTTTGGGCTTAGTGAGGCAGCATTTTATTGTGTAGTAATGAGCTTCCAGATTTAAATTGCACTTGAATTCTGTGGTTTATTTGCAGGCTATAGGAGACAGAAGTTTGTTTTACTGATGACTGCAAATACCTTATAGTGGCTGTTCTAAGTTTATGCCAATTTAGTCAGCTGCAGGAAGAACTGGTTTAAATTTGGCTAGGGAAAAAAAAAAACCTGCAAAAGATTCGCAGAAGTTCTTCCTCAGTGGTGCCTAAACAAAAAGAAGGTGACATGGCATTATTATTTCCAAACAGAAGTATAATTGTAAGTATAATACACAGAATTAGATTTGAGATATTGAACTGAGTGTTACAAAAATTCAACTGGTACTAGCAGTTGTCATATTTATTGTATTTAGCTGCCAGCAAACCAGTAGGAAGAAATGTTGTCATTTGAGTGGCCGAACAGTTGTGAGATCATTTAAAAGAAACGGTCAAATTGCATTATCTGGGAGAACTAACTCAGAAAAATTGGAGTGAATCTTGGAAGAAAACTGAAACAACAGAAAAAAGGAATGTAAGGGAACTTGCACCGAAGCAAAGCACATCACTCTCAAGAAACTATTGGCTGAATGGCAAGACTTGCTTGAAGTTCTGGGATAGATGGGCATGTCCTGAATGACTGTGCCTGGAAGAAAACTCAGGAAAACAGTTTGACTTTAATGCCTGAAGAGAACAGAAAACTTCAAAAGAAATGACATTCAGGTAGTGTTTTAACAAAGGACTGCAGCTGTTGAAAAAGGCATCCATTCATATTGCAAGGGGAAGAGTAGTGCAAAAAAATTTCCCTATTGGCAACCATTTAATCTATTTAGTGGGGTTTATGGAAGTGGGGTGACTCTCCAGCCTGTTTACAAAAGGATTGCTTGTCAGTTTTAAATGTCTATTATTTGGATTATTGGTGCAAGAAGTGCCAGCTAGAATCCTGTCAAGCGGAAGATAGTTTTTGTTTTGGGTTTGCACGGCCTGGTT
>WAAG01017910.1:0-48525 GCA_013390105.1 Tichodroma muraria | reverse complement strand
TCCTTCCAATCCAGACCATTCTGACAGTTTATTCTATTATTTTATGATTTATTAAAAACAATTCTTTTTTTTGTTTGTTTTTTTTAAGAGTATTTTCTTCACAAACTTGCCTTTCTGTTGACTCCATTCTGTCTTTAAGTCAGGAAAATATGTGTTTGTTTGGTTTTTTTTAAAAGGCACATTCCTCTATGAGTAATGTTAAAAAACAATAACAAAATCATGTGTGAGCTTTTCAGACTTTACATGGAAAATATTTGTTATTCATCTGCTTGGAAAATTACATAAGCCTTGCTCACATTCTCTCCTTGGTGGAATTTAGATAAATTGTGGTTCAGAGGGCTCAGTATTGATCTCTGCTTGACTCTTGAAACACCAGTCCCAGAGCGATGTGCTTCTCAGAGCATCTCTGCTCACTAATTTGCCTGTTGGATTGTAAATGCCACAGCCAGGAGGTTCACTTTCATTTCTCTGCCACAAAAAATAAAAGCAACCTTGTGACTGATTGCAGCTGATGAAGGGTAAAAGCTACATCGGTACAAATGTTTCCTTCCACTGCTGCATCCGTGCAAGGCTGCCACCAGGACGTGGCACAGAGTGCCACTGCATGTGAGCCCTGTGTGGCCATGCCAGGCTGGTTCAGAGCTGACATGAGTGGGGAAGATGGGACAGCTTGGGTTTAAGGGTTTTTTTTACCTCGGCATTTTTTCCACATCTCTATCAGCTCGAATGCCATCCCTCAGCAGGTTTGTTCTGATGCCTGCCCTGGCCAGCAGCTGCTCAGTTGTTGCTTTTTTCCCCTCTTCAGTCCCAGCATCCTAAATCTCAGCATCTGCAGCTGGTGACAGCCATTTGCACCAGGGCTTTTATTATCATAAATAAACAGAGAATTCAGGCTACAGCACACAAATGTCCCAGCACTGGATAATATCAAGCAATTAATTCACTCACCCAGAAAGTTTTAAAAGCCATAAAGAGATGACCAGGCAACTCTTTCCAGGGTCCTTTTCCAGCTCTGATGTCTCACTTGTTGTCTGGGTGGGCCCATATTAAACACAAGCCCCCCCTTCAATCATAACCACAGATTTGCTGAGAATGTTTTATTCTACTGCTCTGCACACAGCAAACCAGGCAGGGAGGTAAAGGCAGGGGGAAACTCTACACAGCTAAAAGCTGTGCTGGCCTCTCCTTTGTTTTGCCTTGTCTAGAAAGCCACAAGAGAAAGATAGAATCCCTCCAGGTTTTGAGTGTACAAAGCAGACACAGCAGCTGGCCCTGAGAAGTGGCAATAGCACTGATGATGAATGTTCTCTTAGCAGGCCTGAAGGCTTCTCTTTGTAAGAAATACCTGTTGTCCACATCCCTCAACACATCTGGAAGCAGGAGGTGCACAAGCCTCCCAAAATAAATCTTTAAACAGGTAAAAGTAGGAGAAGCAGGAACTTCCCACCAAAACAGGCTCAGATTGGCAGAAAAAAAAAAAGACTCTGCTGGATATCTTTTTAACTGGATATCTTCCCCAAGATGTTTTGGGAAGTGCCAATGATTTTAACAGCAAGATCTACCAAACTGGAGTTAACATCCTTTAGCCTGGCTGTGGTTCATATCCAGAACTTTACAGAGAGGTTTCATGGCCCATTATTTCTTGTTAGCAAAAATGGAATGAAGTTCTTTATAAGGGGATATGGACAAATTCCTCTTTATTCATGCTGTAAGAACCTGTCTCTGCAATGTACAGATTGAAGAAGAGATCAAATACTGTATGTACCCATAGTCACTCTCTTTTGCAAGGGAGGAGGTGAAAGCCAATTTCAATTGCATTAGCTGCAAATGCCTGACCCAGAGAACCACCGTGTTCACAAATTGAAACAAATCCTAAGATGGTAGACAAGCTGTAATAGACATGCTACAAGTTCCAGGCCTGTTATCACAGATATCACTCCTTTCATTTGCTATGATTTGAATGTCAGCACATTATCATCCCAGCTCAGGCCCATCTAGAAAAGAGTGGTTTTAGTTTGCTCCACAGAATGGATGCAAGCTCTGAACATCATACCTGATAAGGGCTCATTCTCCAAGACTGGCAAATCCAGCTCCTTCTGTGGTGACTCTTCTTCATCTTCTTCTTCCTTTTATGTTGCATTTCCCAATAGGTAGCAGGAAAAAAAAAAAAAGAAAAAGAAGGAAAATGCAAACCATTAAACTGTTTGTCAAAATGAGACAAAATTTTGAATAGTACTAATATCAGACAGAAACATGAATTACATCAAAAACATCTTTCATCAAACAGCTTTGTAACTCATGCCTAACATGAAAGCAAGGCTCCCAACAGCACTTTGTCAGGCATCACCTCCCCATAATGCCAGTAGTACATATGGAGGAGGTAAAGCTCAGAAATCATGTGAAGCCTCAGAGAACTACACAGCATTTGACTGAAAAAGCTGGCTGGACCTACCTCTAAATCTAAGGTTTAATCTTGACACTTGAACCCAGTGTTGCCTGTCTCATGCTCTGGCTGAAGTCATTAAGCTTATCTGTCCATTTCAAAAGAGAAAGTTTTACTAGAGTTATTCAACTTTTCCTTATTAAAATACTAACTCCATCTCTTTGAAAAAATCCATTGATGCTAAATACAGAACAGAGCAAAAGCTGATTTTTTTTTTGTGATTTTGGCCATTGATAAGTGAATGTTTTCAGCATTCAGAGGAAAAATCTGTTCACAGCCAAACTTCTGATTCGCCATCTCAGATGTCTTGAGCTAGATCAGATGAGCCCTGCCATCTACTGTACCAGAAATAGTGTGTCCAGCAGGACCAGGGCAAGGATTGTTCCCCTGTGTTCAGCACTGGTGAGGCCTCACCTCGAATCCTGGGTTCAGTTTTGGGCCCCTCATGACAAGAAAGACATTGAGGGACTGAAACAACTCCAGGAAAGGGCAACAGAGCTGGGGAAGGGTATGGATCACAAATCTGATGAAGAGCATCTGAGGGAACAGGGGGTATTTAGCCTGGAGAATAGTAGGCTGAGGAGGGAGCATCTTGCTCTCTACAACTCCCTGACAGGAGGGTGTAGCAGGTGGGGGTCGGTCTCTTCTCCCAGTTAACAAGTGATGTGACAAGAGGAAATGGCCTTGAGTTGCACCGGGGGAGGTTTATGTTGGATATTAGGAAAAGTTCTTTTACCATGAGAGTTGTCAAGCAGTGGAACAGACTGCCCAGGGAAGTGGCTGAGTCCTAGAGGTATTGAAAAGATGTGTTGCTGTGGCACCTGGGGACATGGACATGAGTGTGAGCGAGGCAGCCTGGAGGGCTCTGTGCTGGCTGTGGCAAAATGCCCCAGAGCCACTGGCAAGGCAGGGAGGCGCTGCTGGAGCATAAAGCAGGCAGATCATATTCGTCTTTCAGAGTAGTATTTCCAGATTAAATATAAGAGGGAAGCTCAGAGAGGTCAGGGGCTGAGGTTGACTTTCAGAACGGTGCCTTTGACATCCAGAGAGGGAGGACAGGCTTATTAAAAATGCAGTGTGGATTGCAAATCTGTCACACACTCAAGCCACCACGTGGAGCGGGAGGATGGATGAGGCGGTTATGGAGAACCTGCTGACAACAGCAGCCTCTCGAGTGACGGGTCAGTGAATGGTCTGCTGCTATTCAGCATTGTTTTGACAGAAACTACACAAGGCTACTGTGTGGGGGGCAAGGAGCAAATGTTCTCTTCCGCTTGGAAGTTTGTTTAAAATTTTGTGGTGGGGAAAGAAGACCATGAATGAGAATTAAGTTCTGCATTGATTTAGGAAAATCAGTTTAGTGAGGCAGAACAGAGAGGGGAGAGAAGCAAAGTGGGAATCGGGATGGAGGGGAGGAGATGGCAACAGCAACGACAGAGAGGAAGAGCAGGCAATGCCACTGGGACGTGCTGGGTGAGGGCTCCACCAGCTTCTGCCATCTTCCTGGCTTTCCACCACTCTGTCCACTGTGGAGCACACCAGGTTCCGCCTGCTGCACCATTTCTTGGCCACAGTGAAAGTCCCTGTAAGAGAGTAAAGCTGATGGTGTCCAGCACGAGGGTATATACCAAGACCGAGCCACACCATCTGCAGGCAAAGGTTTTGTATGCCCTGGACCATTTCACTCCCTCTCATCATTCATACCTCAGCAGCTGTCTGAAGGCTGCCTCACCACCATGGTGGCAGCACCATTAACTTGCTGCAAATTGAACCTTCCCCATGGGAAAATTCCAGATAGAAAATTCTGAATAGGAAATTCTTCATGTTTGGTGAAGATTTAAAAACAACAGTATTCAGCAGACATCGAAGGCAGTGACTCTCAAAATGTTGCCAAGACGCATCACAGGTGTTTAGTTTGGGTTTGAGCTTATGGATGAGTGGGGTATGCTGTAAGTGTTCTGTTCTCATTTTACAAGTGATGCTCTGTCTCTAAAACCGTCTTTTTTTTTTTCAGGAAGTGGAAATTTCAGGCAGATTTTGGGGACACAGAAGCCAGATATCCTGGAAGGTACAGAGCACAGTGCAGTGGGGAGTTGAGATAAGTCTCATGAGTCTGTACTGCAGCAGACCAAAATTTTTGGTGAGGGAGACATTTATTGTAGTTACAGGATGTAGCATCGAAACAACCAAGCAAGTGTAACTCCCTACTGAATTGGGCCACCACTTTCTCCTGGAAAAGTTTAATCAGACTTAAGTGTCTTGACTGTGGTGAGGCCATGTAACAGGATGCCCAGAGAAGCTGTGGCTTCTCCATCTCTGGAAGTGTTCAAGGCCAGGTTTGATGGGGCAATGTAGAATTCCTTAGTCAGGAGCTGCTGGGTGGGTGCAAGGGGAGAGTGTCACTTTTCTGCTTTTTTATTTTTTAAGAATAAGTTAATTTCTGCATCTACCAGAAAAGCAGACACCTCAGGCAGTAAAGGGAAGCTAGGAGAGAAGCTATGTGGAGTAACAGACTCCCTGCCAATAAGTGCTGTGAATATCTCCTCCATGCCATCTCCCAAGGACTCTTCTGAGAGAAAGGAAAATGGTCAGCTCTCCACCAGGCACAGGTTTATCTTGGCTTGGATCCAGGTAAACCCTTCCAGTGTATCAATGACTGGAGGCCTTGTGTCTCTCCTTGCAGGGAGGGCCACACGCTCAACCCAAACCTGGGATCGTGTGCCCAACCCAAATGGATCAGAAGACAATGGGACAAGCAGTATACGAGTGCCCCTCCCTTCCAGGAGTGGGCTGATAAGGACGGGGTGGTGTGGTTAATGACATTCCAGGGGGATGAAATAATGTCTTGAATGAAAGCACCATGATAGGCAAGAGCCATATTTATGGGTGTGCAGGGCAAGTAACATTTCATACATATTTCAGCACTTCCAAGATAAAAAGAAAAGGTTTTCTTACGGGCCTCATAGAATAGATAAGAGGATTTATAATACCTATATTTCTGGCCTATATTCCTTGGAAACGAATAAATTTGCTCCACGTGCCAACTATGACATAGAGACGAGCTACATGACCAGCTCATTCCATCATGTAATTTGGGCTGTAGTAATTAAAGCTGTTCTTTCCCTTTCCCCTTGGCCTATCAGAGCATGCAGCTGTATCACCCTACAAAGAAATGGCTATATGGCTGAGAGCCAGCCATGGTTTTAGCAGTAAGGGTGCACAACTCTCACCCCAGGTCTTGGCCCTTTACCTCTCCCCTCTTCTGTTGTGCCCCACCTCCTCTAATAAAGTCACCTCTGTCTTCCCACCATCACAACTAGTTTAAATTCTGCAGCACCCTTCTCGTATGAGAGTTATTTGGGAATCTATCCAGCAGGCACTCATCACCTCCATCCCTCTCCTGCATTGAAAATTTGGGCAGAAGTTTGACATAAGGGGAGAGTTCCAGGGAGCAGAGCCCTTTTCCCCCACGTAGAGACACAGGCTGGAAGGGCTCTGCTTGGAGAAGAAGTTGAAAATGAAGCCCAAGGCTGTGGTAAGTGGTAGATGAGTGACCAACCGAGAAACTTGAACAAAAGATCGCTGAGCCCTCCTAATTCATCTCCCAGGTCCATGTCAGGGGGAAGGAGACAGATGATAGCAGGACTATGGCTCTGTTTGGACTTCCAGCTTTGATTGTTACATGCTTCTGGTGTGCCTCTGCAGCTCGTAGACAAACCACAGAATTTTCTCCTTGGCAGAAAATCTGGCTTTGTGCCTCTCTAACATAGACTGTGTCTCTTCAGTCCCTGACAAAGAACAAAACCCACCGAGTCTCCAGGGATGAAAGTAAAGCTTGGAGAAGGCTGTGGGATCCTGAAAAAGCCATTGATAACAGGATGCACAGGAAGGATGGAGGATGGGTGTTCACACACGTCCTGTCTGCTGTATCTTTGCAGTGCCCACCAGGCCAGCAGGGAGCACTTGATCTGACAGATGGTTTTCTTCAGCCCGGACAAGCCATGAGGGACATCCCACACACCCACACTTCCCAACTTCTGCTCCCAGGCCGTCCTAAATCCCACCAAAGGACCTCACTGCCCTTTCACACAAATGTCTGGAGACTGGTAGCTGCCCTCAAAGTGTCCACATCCTCATCTGAGAACTATCAGAATTACTGCTCCTGATCAGAAAGGACTTCCTGGCTTGTTCTGACCGAAATCCCGACACCTGACACAGACAAAAGCTTCAAGTGTCCTCTTCCTTGAAGTGGCAGGAAAGTGCCACTGTGAAGGTCACTTAGAATCCCACGTTTATAGCATGATCATCACCACTCTGAGCTCCCAATAATTTAGAATAATTTATGCGTTACTCATGCAAATTTGGAATTGCCCTCAAGGACCACAGGACAGGTGACAAAAACCAAACCAATCTCCCTAATCCAGGCCTCAGGGTTGGTGAGGGACAGAATCAGCCATTCTGGGTGTTAGATGTAATCTCTGCCTTCTGAGTGGTGGAGAATGGAGTCTCTAACCCACCCAGACTGGCACTGTTTGTGTGATTCACCTTGATAAACCCGTATGTCAGAACTTCACTTGCTCAGAGCTACAGCTGGCTTTAGTGGGATCCCAACAGGTGTTTAATTCTAGGCATATAAAACTTGATATAAGCTGAAAAAGAAAATCCCATCCTATTCCATCAGCAAAAGCACCAGCCTGAAGGTCAAAAACAGCTGCTGATCCACGCTGCCTTTCATCCCTCACCCAGGTCAGAGCTCTCTGGGCAGAATATTCCCCTTGTCTTTAATTTAAGGTGTGGGTCTCAGGCAAGCACATTTCTCCATAAACAGTGCAAGTCATACAGCCCAAAAGCATGTGGGAGCCAGAGGCTGTTCTTGGTTTAGGGTTTTCAGCTCCAGAAGAAGCTTCCAGATGTGTCATGAGTGGCATGTATGCTTCCCAATGCTGCAGGATCTGAGCTCTTTCTGTACAAAATCAACAGCAAGTCAGTGGGGAATTCCTGGACTCATTTGCTTTCTTTCTTTTCTTTTTTTTTTAAAAAATATACAAATAGGTGTATAGAAATAAATACTATTTCTCAAAATTATATTTGAGAAAGTTTTGGGTTTTTTTTGAGTTTGAGAGGATTCACTTCTCGCCTCATTTATTTTGTGGTTGTTAGAGTTACAAAGTTAGTGGCAAAGTCAGCACTGCAAAGTGGCTTTGGAAAGGGTCCTCTTTATGGTAGAATGGCTTTTCACAAAGAGGGGTGGCATTTTGGAGGGGTTTAAAGCCAGTTAAACTGGTCTTGCCCGATCTGTTCTTGAAGGTCACTTCCTCTTGCTGGTTTTCCTCAAGGAAGAATTTTTTGTCACAAGCTCTCTCCAGCCCTGCCTTAGACTTTGTGATCAAATGCTGAAGCCCATGTAAACAGCTTTTGTACTTTCTGCCTGGAAAACCTCTTTGTCCTCTTACAGAAACATTTTCTCACAATTTCTTTGGGCAGTAACCACTTTCCAGTTGAAATAAAAGCCTCACTTTGTCTGTCTCTAAGCCTCTTGATTATATTAAAAGGCACTGGATGCATCAACAAATTTTAATTCCACCTTAAGATAAAAAAGGCCTCTCAAACACTTAACTCTAATGTCTCTGCTTGGAATCATATTCCAGTCTCCATCCTGTTTGTCAAAAACAGAAAATCAGCCCTGGTCTTCCACCCTCTGGGTCTCAAAGGTGGCCCTGAGAGTAGACTGGGCCTGCAATTACTGTGCATCTCTAAACTGAGAAAGGGTTTGTAGAAACAAACTGAATGAAGGGGAGCAGGGAAGATTCCCTGGTTTTATAATAAATGCAGGATTAAAAAAAACCCCAACAAAATTACTGGGGATATGGCATTTTATAGATTTCTTGCAGAAAGGAGTATGTTTATGGAAAATTGTGAAGGCTTTTACTTTTGGACCAGTTTGAAGGAAAATCAAGTTTTGCTGCTTTTTGTTTTCCCAGGAATGATATACCCACCAGAAACAGACTGTGATTTACAGACAGCTTATCTATAACCAACCCACTGCTACAACACAGCACATTCCCTGGCTAAACTTGTTGATTTCCATGTTTTCTTTCTATCCTGATTTCTGCCCTTCTTGCAATATTTGCTCTGCACTTGCACAGAACACACATGAGCTCCTGAGTACAGGGTGATTCCCATTCACCCGAAACAGGAGTTACTGACAATCACCAAAAATAGCCACATTTTTAATAATGATAGAGTGGCTAAATCTGTAAGGAGAGTAGGAGTTATTATTACTTTAGAAAGTAATCTTTAGAAAGTATTTCTAGAAAGAAAATATTTCTAGAAAGAAAACTTTAGAAAGTATTACTTTAGAAAGTACTTATCATTACTTTAGAAAGACAAGGAGACAGAAGGCTACAACAGGAAGTATTGCTTAATATTTGTGCTAAAGATAAATACCTTTATATTCCTTTTCTGTGGCTTTTACAGCACCATCATGAATTTTCCCCAAATCAGAAAGGGAGGGCAGAGCTCACAAAAATTGTATTACAGATGACAAACAGCTCAAGCAAAACAGGGCCATGAGCTATGGCCAGGTATTTGCCACTGAGGAACCTGGTCAAAGCTTTCTCTGCTTAAAGGAGGAGGCAGGGCACAGGAGAACCATCCAAAAATTGTCAACAAAATACCAGCTCAGGAGTTTCTGGCTAGTGGGAAGGGGAGGTTTAAGATTGGAGCTGGACACAGGCAGAGGGGTGAGCCAGGTCTCCCTACCTGCCCCCAGCAGACATCCGTGTACTTTTCTATGTAGAGGACACAAAAATAGATCATGTTTATGACAATAGCAGTATTTGCACAATTTTTTCACGAAGAACAAGTCATGTAGGCTTCTTTACTCATTTCTTTAGTTTCATTGACATTTGCTTAAAGTCTTGTCCATGAGACATTTAGTTTCTAGGAATAGTTGCCTTCAACTTCCATTGCATCCCACACTATTTCTGGTGATCCTACCAGTGTGTGACTATATTTGAGAGACTGGATATTTAAAGAACACAGTCTAGAAGCTAATTTCCTTGAATAAAAATACTCCCTCACCTCCTCACTCCTGCTGTGTGTTTTGGTGCCTAGGGAAGGTACTGCTGGATCTGTGGAACTGGGAAAGGAGTAGATGTGTCACTTTGTGATATGGTTTAGTGGGCACAGTGGTGCTGAATCAAAGGCTGGTTGATCTTGGAGGTCTTTTCCAACATTTATGATTCTGTGATTCCATACCATTATGTCCCATAGACAAAGTCAGGCGAGCAAGTTTGCCCAAAGCAAAAGAGCAAAGTTGAAAACAAAGGGGGAAGAGGAAAAGAAAGGCAATCCTCATCAGATCCTCATTTACATATTTGTCCTTGATGCAGCAATACTGCCAGAGGGCTGAAATGTGAGGCCAAGTTGTACAATGCTGCAAAGGGCTTTGCAATAAGAATTGAGAAAGCAGAAGCTGCTGGTTTCTGTGGTTAAAGCCAGCTGCCAAACACCCAGGAATGGAAAATGTCCCCCAGCAGGGCCATTCCTGCCTACTCTCAGGCTGCTGACATCCCAGCATATATTGCAGGTGCTTTTCCAAAGTCACAGGAGCAAGTGAGGAGCACAGTGAGCACAGTGAGGAGCCTTCCTGGAGCCTCCCTTTTCCCTGGGAGTGGGCTGTGCTATGGGACACCCCCAGGCCCACTCACACCTCTCATTCCTCTCCCATCTCTAACAGCCCCTCTGCCCACAGTGCTGCTCCTGGGCTTCTGCAGGGATCAGAGCTCCAGTATCAGCTGCACATTAACTGCACCAGAGTAGTGGAGGAACACAAAAAATGGCAAAAAGAGGGATACAAGTTCTGTGTCACACCACAGTGCTCCTCTTAATGGGCAGCAACACTGCCTTCACCCCAGTGCACAAGGGGGTTTACTGCATTAGCAGTATTTGGGTATTTGGGTAAGAGGGGCCCCTTCCAGCAGAGCTGGTGGGGCAGGAGAAGGGACAGGTGGAGAAGTGGCAGTCCTCTCTTTTGCTTCTCAATTGGAACTTATTTAAGAGCAAACAAATGTTTGCTCATGCATTTTCCCTTCTCTGTCCAGCCCTTCATGCTGAAGTTAAAAGGGAAGAAACAGGATGGGAGCAACGTTTCACTTCTCATTTTGATAGAGAACTTGGAGACTTCAGAGAATTCCAAGTGACTGTGCAGGAAGCATTTTCAAAAAATGTGGGGTTCTGTTAGAAATGTGGAAGTAGCCATTTTCCCACTTCCAGGAGTTAGGGTCTTAAAGGATCCCCTGACCTACAGACTAGTGTCCATCTCAAGGCAGTGTGGGTGGGTGACAGACACAGCACAGGTGCCGTGCTTGTGCTGCCTTGGCTAGAGAAATACTGGGGATCATCAGATTATAAAAGCAAATCTTGAAGTTCTCAGCACTGTCCTTCCCCTCACTGCCCCAGGACAGCTTTTAAGTTCTGGGTAATATTCATCATTTCCCAAAAAGTTGTCTCCCAGAAGGTAGGAGCTACAGCTACTTGCAGCTGTTTTTGTGCTCCCACACAGCAGGGGAACAGCTGAGGTATTTTTTCTGAATTTTTCCCTTTGTAGCACTCAGCTAATCTCCCTCAGGCCACAGCAGTGGAAGGAGATGATGTTGCTCTGGGATGGCAGAGGATGCTCTGTGCCCGTGTGCTGTGAGAGGAGGCACGAGGGGGCAGGGGGCTCAGTGACTTGGATGCCATCACCCAGCCTCATGTGCCCCTTGCCTGGGGAGCCTCCGTGCCAGGATGGACCAACCAGGATGTGGGATGAGTATCCTGCTGAGCGCCCTTGTGCTCCATCCCACTGGGTGGGACTGATGCTGACAGCATTACTTGGGACTTGCAAGGGACCTCTGCAGTTCCCAAGGGAAATCAGAGCAGCCCAAAGGCTCCTCTGAATCAATCTTAATCCCACATTTTACATGAGTGTGGGTGCACACTACCTGGCAGGCAGTGGAGAGAGGGAGAAGCCTGTCCTGTGTTTAAATGAACACTTCATAAGGGCAAGAGTGGATGCCACAGACGACTTGAAGAATGTTTCCAGCCTAAATTGCCAGTATTTTCTGACCTTTAGTGGCACACTAGAGGCCTCAAGTGACACAGCAATCCAGAAGTCTCTTGTGTCAAACAGCATTGATTGTTCTATGGACAGTACATCACAGGATGTGATCTGAATTCTTCAGATTCCTGCCATTGCACTACATGTGTGTAGATACCACTACAATTCACCAAGCAGATCTTCCTACTTAGATATGTGTTCTGCAGCACCTTTCTGTGTGATATTCAGATGTACCACATGTACAAGCCCACCAGCCTTCCATACAGCCATCCCCATGAATTAGCATCTGGAGTCTTGGCTGTAAAACTTTGCCTGCTGCTCCTCAGAGCACCCCATGTCTCTCCTCTCCAATGCAAACCTCCCCTACTGATATTCTCTAGCACTGAGGTTCTCTTCTTGGCTATGAGGACATGCTGAGTGTCTTTTACATATTCCTCAATGGGTTTCTCAATTCCCATGCCCTGGTTTCAGGTGTGCCCCATCACCATGGCAGAACTTCCTTCCTTCTGCCACCACCCTTCACTCCCAAAGAGCCTCTGCCATCTTCCTATCCTGGTGCATCCAGTGGTGTTCTATTCTCAGAATAATTAAAAAAAAAAATAAAGAAAACCCTAAAAAAACAACAACCAATCCAATCCAGAGCAAGAGACAGACATCAGAACCAACTTTTATAAGTCTCTGGTTACTTTTGTCTCAGAGCCTGGTGATTCAGATTCTGCATCTTGCAAAACTGTCTGGGAGCTAAAAATATGTGACCTCTACAAGGAGAAATACATAAATCTGCTTGGCCTCCACAAGTCACCAAACTTGCAGCTTAAAGAACGTTCTGCAGTCTCTGGTTTATTTTCAACTTCACTTCTGCAATCATAAAAGTCTATTAGTGCTGAAAACCTGGAATTGAACTGCCCTTTGGAAAAACTAAACTCAGATTAATGTATAGCTTGGTCTGCTCAAAAAATTAGTCATGCAACGTTAAATCATTCAAATAAAGGTCTCAGAAAAGCAAGTACCTTTCTTTCATGACTGGTACTTGGCTATTAATAAATTAATTAGTGTAATAACTGTGTTTCTTGGCTATCAGTTACTCAGATGGGGGTCACTGTATTCTTGTTCCAAAAGAGAATTGCTTTAAGTCTGTTATAATTAGATGGATAAAGACTTCTCTGTTCTGCTTGTTTTTGTTATGAAAGTTTGAGCAAACTCAAGCCCCTTTAGTCAAAGTCCCCATCTCCCACAGAGCACAACCCACTGTGAGCCCTGGCTGCTGACTGGGTACAGAAGATACACTCAGAACTAGGGGTACTCAAACCTGCAGAGACTGAAAAAGACCTCTCAGCCTTGATCATGGGAAATGCAGTGAGATGTCATCCCCACAGAAAACATAATTATTGCCCACAGGTTGGAAGGAACAGGCTGGTGATCTTGTGTGGTCAGAAGTGGGGCAGAGAGAGACCTGCCAGGTCATGTCCCTGCATGTGACAGGGGCACCTGGGTGTGTCAGGCTGGAAAGGCCCTCCTGAGTCATGAACTGAGCACCTCCAAACTCCTCTTCAACCCTACAGTATGGGATGGACCAGCTGGCAGCAAAACAGCAGCCTCTCCGCTCTTACTTCTGCTGAAGCTTGGTAGAGCTTTTGGGGGAGACAGTGGTGAGATCAGCACTTTATCAGCAAAGCAGCTTTATCATTTCTAACAAATGTTTTGTCTATAAGAACAGCTCTGTGGGGCCACTCCTGAAAGCCAGGAGGGACCCTCAGAGGAGCAAATCAGTTTGGGGTGAAGCACTTTGCTCAGGCAGTGCCAGCATTGGGGCCTTCAAAGAGTTGCCCCTCCCTGGTCATTCTGTAAATGCACCAATCTTCATGCTAGCACCAGGACAGCAGTGTGGGGAAGGAAGAGGGAGAGGATCGACCGCCCATTTTGGCTGGTGTTAAACCATAAATTTGATCTTGAATTTATGTTGTGGGAGCCTTGAAGGACAGTTTCTCAGCCTCAGAAAAGCCTGTTTCTGTGCCTTGTAGCCTTGTCCCTACAGATCCTGCTGGCTCAAGATTAGGTCTCCCACATTTTTAGCTGGGATTTGCTAAGAGGAAAATCCTTGTTACTGTTTGGGAACCAGCTGATGGCACATGTACAGTGCAAGGAGCATGGGTAGCTACAGCAGCAGCTGCTTGGGCTCTCTGGACACCCAGCACCCAGATCAGAGGGGCTGCACTCCTCTGCTGGCATCAGACAGGAAGATGAACCAAAGAGCCTTGAAAAACTCTTTCATCTAAACATCACTAGCACTGGTAGAAATATGATCTAAAACTGTTCTGCTTTCACAAGATGAAAACGAAATGCACAGCCCTGGGGTGCCTTAGTGCAGGGGTTTGTCATGTCCGCCCTTAATGGGCACATTCCTCCTCAGTGATTTATCCCCAACACTCCTCCAGCCCCCCTCTGTGCAGGTGGCATGTGGAGGGGCTGAGCTGTACATCAGCCACAGAGCAGGAGGCTGAGTACAGCCTGCAGCACAGTGTGAAACGTGCAGAAATGCAGACCACAGAAACGATATCTGGGGAAAGACATCCCCTCACTGAGGGGATGTTAAAACCTGTGAGCCAGGAGCAGCCCATATAACGTGTGCTTTGGGGGAGGACACAGCTGCAGTGGGAACCGAGTTGTTAATATTGCACAAGTCATTAAACGCATGTTACATTGGGTAGTAGCGATGTGAAGAGGGTTACTCCTTCCTTTATTGCCCCAGGAAATTCATCTTTTCACCCATGTGCAGGAATGAGAAGAAAAGGTTTGGGGGCTCCCAGTGTCCCTTCCAGCAAATGCATCACTACCTGTCCATGGGAGACACCACCACCATCTCTCACATGGGCTATCGCGCATTTACAACTTCATATCAGCATGAATACTAAGGGTTGGGATGTCCTAGACCAGCTCCTGACCACGACAAGCCTCGGCAGAGCAGAGCTGGTGATGTGCTCCCACATGTGGGCACTGGCCAAGCTGCTGGGCTTGGCCATCACAGTCAACCCACATTCTCTGGTTGCAGCCAGCACCAGCCTTCCTCTTGACTTTGGTCAAGAGATTTTCTGGTCTCTGCTTATAAAACCCTCTGAGGGAAGCAGGATCTCACTGTCCTGGACCAGTACCAGCACTGGTATGGCCCTTCAGTCCCTACACCCACAGTTCACAATCAGTTTAAGCCAATCTGAGACCATATTGTCATCCAAAGATGTGGTCCTGCCTACTCCCTGCCCTGGCTGCATGTTTCTTCTTGCTCCCTTGTGTCAGCACAACTTGTGGTGTAGCTACCAGTGCAGGATCAGTTTGGTGGCTCATTTTTCAGTCAGATTAGCAGGCTGACCTGCCTCACCACATGGTTCCACAGCTACTAGCCTGGCACAGTGTCCGTGGCAGGAATGCACAGCCAGGAACAGGGTTGGGTGGGATGGGACAGGCAAGCAGGACTGTCCCTTTTGGCAGAGCTGGTTTGGCTTGAACTTCTCGGGAAAATCTGCTTTTAATTTTCCGTTTGGTAAATACAAATAATTCTCTTTTAATGGGGAAGTTGTGCAGCTCCATTGTGTTTCAGAATCACTCTAACCACAGCGTCTTTCTGCAGATCATAACTGAGTTAAGTGTGTTGAGCAAATAATATTTCAGCTGCTAACAGTTGAGTCAACAGCAGGGTAATCACGATTTAATATTCTGTTTCATAGGGGGAGACTGCACTGCTATTTTACAAAGCCTTTTTCATCACAATAGGATTCCATGAATCAAAGGCTCACAGGTGTGATTTTTGGCAGGGAACAAACAGTTGCGTTCTTTTCAAAAGCATTCTGCTTTCCAAGCACAAATAACTTTCAAATCCTTGGTCCAGAATTGCTTTCCAGAAAAGGAAGGTGTTGCCTTCCCATGAGTTCGAAGGCCCATCAGGAATGTGGTGTTTAGGATGCTGCTAACAAGGAATCTTTCATTACTGAGGAACAATTCCTAGAAGCTAACCAGACAAAAATGCCTACAGGAGGCTCAAGCTACCAGAATTTAGAGAAAGGAGTAGATTCAGCCATCAGCAGCAAGAAGAAGGCTGCATCCCCTTTTCTTTTTCTGCAGAAGCTGAATAAGACCCCCATGTTCCTTAGCTCTAAGCAATGCCCTTTCAAAACTGATGGAGTAAAACAGACATCTCTTTCAAAGACAAGCTGAAAAGCTGCTGAATTTTCTTGTTGGTCTTTGTGGGAATATTGCTATATAATAGTCAACGGCTGTGTTCTTTGGGAGGTTAGATTAGATGTGCATAAAAATTCCTTCTGCCTTTTCAGGCTATTCATTTTGTCATGGATTTCTTTCAGAGTGCCTTCTTTTTATAACAACATTCTGAAGACAGGCAGTGATTTCTAATTCTCTAGAGGACTTTGCATGACCACATAAGCAGAAATGAGCAATTTTATCCTGCAGGGATGTGGGAGTACCATAAATGAGATGCTCCCAATATGCAAGATATAAAGGAAAGGAACTTCTTTCTCAGGAATGTGAAGTGGTCAAACCTTTAACTGTTAGCTATGGTCTGATTTCAAATATCTCATGAGAGACCAGAGGAATTTGATACAAATTCATTTCTTGGGTGTTTTAGTATTGACAGATTCCTTGCAAAATTTATGCAAGCAGTGGATTGAGGCCAACAGGTCATTTGAGCCTGCAGGCTGCTTGCCAGGGTACATCCTGGATTAAGGCAGGAAGGTGGAAATAAAAGGATGGAGCAGTCCTCCTGTGCAGGTGGGATTTGCCCATAAGCAATATTGCCCTGTGGGGAAGCCATTCACCCCAGCTCTTTTAGGACAAGTTCTTATCCTCCAGTTATGCTTGGAGTACCTTTAGGAGAGACAAAGTTAGGGAGCAGGGAGCTCAGCAGAGCGTGGAGCCTGTATGTCAGCAGGCACTGCTGATCACAGCCAACCTCAGCGTTTGCACGGGGTGAATCAGAGCCGTGTTGCAACACCAGCTCCGTCTGTGGGGTTACTGCAGTGAGGCTGCTCCCTGCCCCACCGAAACCTGCTCCAAACCTCCTGAGACCCAGCTGTGACAAGAAACTGGGGAGCAGAGGGGACAAACAAAGAGGGCAGGAGTGCAGATGGGGCAAGGTTGATCCATGTGTCAAACTACAGGCCAAAACTGGGAGGAAAAAGGGGTCCTCCCTCTGCAGCCCAGGACTCTGAAGATAAGGAAGGCTCTGCTGAGGAGTAGGACAGGTGAGGAGCCACTGCACAAACCTGAAGCACATCCTGTCTGCATATGCTTCTTTGCAAAATCTGGGTTAAAAAAGGAGATGCTCCAAAATCATAAGAAACTATCTCCTTGTAATACACTTTCAATCCAGGTGTAATATCCAGAAAGAACAGCCACCCTCATCTTCAGCAGCACCTGGCAAGTTTGTGGTACTGAAGTTGCAGACTCTTCTCTGTGGAAGGCTTTGCCAATATAAGGAAGGAGATTTTGTTTTTAAGAGTCTCTCTGAAGCAGGGAGAAGGAGAGCTGGTTTGGGAGGTGCTCCCTAAGCTGAAAACAAGCCACCATGCTCTGTACTACATGTTTTTTCTTAGAGAGAAGGTCCTGAAGAGAAACCACTGTCAGAGCTGTAGCAATTTGGGGGTGCAGCTACCAGAGCTGCTGTAAAGTGCCTTGATACGGCAGGAAGGGGGACAAAAGACAGGAAAGGGAAAGGGAAACGAGCTGCCAGGAGGGGGAAGCCACCATGATTTGCTTCTCTCAGCAAGGCAGGGCTTAATATCTTCTGCAGATAAGGAAGCAGCCTTCCACTGCTGCCCTTGCCAAGTTCAGCTCGCTGCAGATAGCAGAGTAGTAAATCTGTCAGTCCCTCAGCAGAGAGACAACTGACTCCCCTCTGCATTCCTGCACAGACCTGCAAAGGATTATTGGCAGAATGTCTCCCTTTGAAACCAAAGCTAAACTTCCAGAGCTCCTAATCTGACCCCGGCAGTGTATCAGCCACACAAATCTCCTGATAATAATAGAAAGGATATGTTATAATTTGCAGTAAGGAAAGCTCTGCATCAGATCCGTGTTACCTGGGACATTCCTTCCCAAACTTCTCCACCCTTGCTTTCAAGCTAGTCAATGGGCAAAGATAAAAAAAAAAAAGGTAAAAAAAACTAAAGTGGAGTAGCTCCCTTCTAATTTCTTGTTGAAAAACAGTTGCCTTACTATATTAGATTGCCCGTGTCCTCTGAAAGACGTGGAACATTAATCACACATGTTCACCACACTCCCCTAGGGTAAGCAGAAAGATGATGGGATGCCAAACTGCTGCATCAGTTCAGTAATTCTGCTAAGCTGCTCCTTATTATTTCACTTGGGTCAGACCTGATCTGCAGTATAACTGGTTTGGGCTCCTGACCCCAGCTCCACCTGCACAGAGCAGGCAGGGGGGAGGAGCAAAGCACAGCGTTGGAAGATACAAACCCTTTATCTTATTACCCTTTGCCATCATCACAGATCCATTATGACTGAGGTCCAAAATACATTTAAAACCTTCAACTGATCATTCACAGACAATCAGCAGCATCACTGGAGCTGGGTATTTCTAGAGGTTGGGTGGTGTCATCCTTGCGATGCATTTAATGATACAACCAGGAAAGACAGAAGAGCAGAGCCTAAATACCCCCACTGTTACCAAACATCAATACTTTTAGAAGCCATACTATGAAACTAGAGCTTTCTGACATAGAGTCATGATGAATATTAATAAACTTATTAGAGCTGATCCAGGTTTTCCATCTTGGCTTTTTGTTTTGTTTTGTTTGCCAAACAACAGTAAGGGCTTCTTTAGCAGAAAGAGACATCATTTCAGGCACAAAATGGTATGATTGTGTTTTGGGACAAAGAATAAAAGATTGAAATTACAAAATACATAGTCAGGTCTCTGTGCTGATCTTGTTCAAACCGCACTGACCTCTGAAGGAACAGGAGAGGAAACAGGATCAAAACAAGTTTCAATCACCTCCCAAAACTTCCCTCACTTCCAGTTTTTCAGCATTAAGAGTTTCTTTTTCCCCTCACACTTCTGCCTCCTGCTGGCCATACTCTTGGGCTGTGATTTCTTGGGTGACAGGCTGGGTTGGGTCTCACACCCTCTGTGTTTACTGCTCAGCCCTTCTAGGAGTCCACCACTCCTCTGGTTGTGCTTGAACCAACAGCACTGGGTCTAAAGCCATGAGCAAAACCTGCCCATGGAGCTCATCAGTCCAAAAATTTAAATGATTTATTTGTTTTGGAGGGGGCAGGAAGGAAGTGGGGGAGAAGCATCCTCCAGATCCCACATTTCACGTTTCTTGTTATACACTACACAGGCATTTCAAAAGCCAGGTTGAGTTTTACAACAGCACATGCACTTTAGGGAGAAACATTAAGAAATAAAAGATGAAAGGCAGGCTGAGAGGACAGGAAAGCAAGAAGTGTGGAAAAGGACTAAAGGGCCAGACCCACGTAGTGTGACAGCTATCAGAGCAGAGAGGAAAATCACAGTGACACTGTATTTTAGGAAAAAAAACCTCATCATGAAGAACCCATCAGATTAGATTAGACTTTTTTCCTCCAATGCCTTGGTGCATCTTGAAGAGCAGCATGGTTTCTTTAAATAACCTGTGTTCTTTACATGGTCCTTCAGGCTGAGGAGAGAGTTCTGGGTATGCAAAAACACTCAGAGCTCAAACAGTCCCCCTCCTGTGATGGAGAGTGGATGCTCATGGCCAAGGCCAGGTACAGCCAGAGATCACTTTCCTGCATCCACCTCCAGCACAGGGAGATGGGGGAGCCCACTGGAAACCCCTCAGCATTTCACCCTGTGAAAGGGAGGAGTGGCAGCACGTCACTGGTTGGGAGCCCACATGGTGACGAGACAGCGCCTCGGCATGTCAGGGTCAACTGCTGACATGATCATGGCTCTGTCTGGCACCCAAAGTCTCCTGGAAAGAGCACGCTGGGCTCCAGATGCTTCTTTATATCTGACTATTTGCATTCCTTCCTCTTGGGGTTTAGAGCTAACTAGGCTTTGCAGTTAGCTTCATGAGAGCTGCCCGTTCTCCCTGCGCTTGCAGCAAACGCTGAGCCTCGCACATGAAATGGCACAGGGTTTGCGCTTTGGAGGGCAATATAATAACCAGCCCACTCAATCTACTTCCTTATTTATCTGTCCATTCTTCAGGGCAGGGCAAAGCTTGAGCTCCTGCCCTGACAGGCCTGAGAGACTAATTCCAGGATATTCCACTGGGGTGGTGTTTATTTTGTTACTTCAGGTGGCAATCAGGGCTGCTAATGAGCTGACACATGCGTGAGGAGAGGGGAGAGCTGCTCACTGGGGGCCAGTGGAACATCTCCTCCACTTCCCACACTGCTGCTCTCCCTTCCTCCACACCTCTGCCACTGCAATGCCACTGATTTCTAAGGCTTCCATCTCAGTCCTCTACAGAGAGTACCAGTTTCTTTTTATTAAAAAAAAATATATATTGACAAATAATGCCTTTAACCAGGCAGATCTTAGTGAGATATTATGCCTGTTCTCTGCATATGCAATTCTGACGATTTTGTTGGAAAATCAAGATCCTTCCTGTTGCTGGTAACATTTGTTCTTTGGCTGAGAAATGATGGCTAAAGGGAATGGAAACAATAGGATTCAATGAGCATTTGCTTCCAGGGGGTTTCTTGCCAGTGCAATTCCACAAGCAAAACTAACAATAATGAAAAATGCCGTAAGTGTTAATATTATCTCTGAGAAGAAGTTAAATTGCACAGGCCTGGGGAGCTGAAAGGATGGTTTAATTAAAATCTGCTTGTGTCTGCTTTCTTCCCTACATGTATGAGCAAAGCCCTCTGGGAAAATCCTCCTACAAGGAAGACAAATGCCTCTGGAAACTGGATAATTCCACAAAATCTTATAGCCAGAAAAATAAGGACAAGCAGTTGCTCAAGGCCACTGGTTTCAGTCAGAGCCCAAATAATGGTTCCAATCCCTGCTGTC
Organism: Tichodroma muraria; assembly: GCA_013390105.1. Classification (NCBI taxonomy): domain Eukaryota; kingdom Metazoa; phylum Chordata; class Aves; order Passeriformes; family Sittidae; genus Tichodroma; species Tichodroma muraria. The sequence continues at coordinate 27,945 of WAAG01017910.1, read as the reverse complement.
CCTGGAGCTGTGCTGGGGCAGGAGCAGCAGGCACCCATGGGCTCTTACTGTGACTTTCAGGGAGAATACTGTTGGCACAAAAATTCTCTTCTTCTCCCTATACATTTACAAGTATCTATCATCTCAGGACTGATTTTGGATCTTAAATACTTCTCTTTTTTACCACTCTAAATTGTACGTGAACAGATTCCATCTTACTAGTGAGATTTTTCTGCAAACGGATGGTGACTCAGCATAAATAATTTTCCTTTACTGCTTTGGTTTATTGTTTGAGTTTCCTGAGAGCTGGTTCTGCCACTCTTCCCTTTCAGAAATTGTGCACGATTTCAGACCAGAGGATCTCAAGGTGTGGGACTTGATTTCACACCATTTTCTTTTAAACAAAGTTATAATACCAGATGAGGAACTGCTGAATTCTTGTGCAATCAAAATGAACTTGTCTTGAAATTATGAGGTTGCAATATTTGAAATTATTTATATGATTGTATTTGGCTGAATCATGAAAAATCTAGTGGTTTTTTTTTTAATTTCTCTTTTGCAGATGTCACAGTTTTTAAAAGCTGCAAACCGTGGAGTTTTATGTATAATGGGAATTTTATGGTAGCAGCATAGTGAAGATTAAATGCTTCTGTCAAAGGATCACATGTGATTGAATAATAGCAGAGAAATTGAAAGAAAAATTTCCAGAGAGCGGAGAAAAACGCAACATGAAGGACTGAAGCTCAATCAGGTTTTGGAGCTGAGCAGAAGGAAGAATAACTGAAACTGGTTTTTGCTTAAGACATATCTGCTTTTAATGTCTAGAAGGCCACATACCCACTCAGCATTGGGACAGTGAGTACCAAGAAGTCTTGGGATATTAAAGGAGTGATTTGTCAAAGTGTGGCAGGTCTGCAGAGGAAGGTGGCAGCAGACAGAAGAGCTTTTGGACAGCTTTGTGGAATCAGAGAATGGATTTACCTTAATATTAGGAAAGGACCTTCCCATGGAGACATCCAAGGAAGCTGAACACACGTTACTGTGGTCATCACAGGGAATAAGGCAAATTTTTGCTCACACAAATTAAAGTCTGGCAAATGCCCCACTCTAGTGGGAGATGAGCATCATTCAATGCAGGTGTTGATGCCTGGGTCACTTGAGCACTATTCCTAGTGAAGACAACACTCAGCCATTAAGAATATGTACCAGTCATCTGAAATCTCATTGAGCTGCAACCTGGACAGCAAAGACACACTGCACTTAATTACCTTTCCTTTTTCCCCTGGAAGGTTCTAGATCATGCAGCTGGGCTGTGGAAGATTGAGAACTACCACTGAAACAAGGTCCTGCACTATTACTACTTTTCATTGCCCTGTTTTGGTTAGCAGGGGTTGGTTCCTGTACATGACAAGTGAAGGACTCAAGGTACCTTGTCAGCAGCAAGAAGCATCTGTTAAAATTTCACTTCAGGTACCTAAAAATTATCTTTTGGCATCTAGCCACTGCTCTTGATACTAAGCCAAAGACAGAAATTCTGTCAGCAAACAGGTCAGTTAGATCTTTTTACTAACCCCTGCCCACTATTTAGATCTGAAATTGCAGAGCAAGAAACACACGGTTTGTGGCATGTGAGACTAAATATCATTCAGCAACTTCTACCCACTGAATTATTTTTCAGCTCTGTTAGCTCTGCCTGTGCTTCGCTTCTCTTCATGTAGCCAGTACAACAGCAGGGCTGGAGGCAGCTTTGTGTGTGTACAGGTGGGAGGGCAGCCCTGTCCCCTGAGAAGGCATTGTCTTTTAGCCACAGCATCTGTCTGCTTTGTGTCAGGGCAGGAAAGCTAAGGGTCCCTTCTGCTAGTGCTAGTTGCAAAAAAAAAGCACTAATTTAGACAGAGCAGCTGGAGCGTCCTGACTGCTGGTGTGTGGAAAAGAGGGTGACAGAACAGGGCTGCATTCCAAATGTATAGCAAATGTATAGTCCCAAATTACAGCAGCTTGCCATTGTTCTCGGGGGTGTTCAGCCTCCACGTGGAGTCCTTAACCAACACAAAGCTCTGTCTGCACATTCTGAAACAAAGCTCAAACAACAGCATTCTGCATCTGATGCTCTGAAATCCATGACCACTTCCATTGGGAGGGACCCTCCACATAAAACACTTGGGTCTGGCTGTGCTCAGTAGTTTTTTAAGGGGAACTAATGGCCCAGATGATTTGAGGCTTTGGCACTGTTGGTACACTGTTTGTTGCCTAAATGTTTCCATTAAAAATAGTCAAGAAATTAGACCTGTCTTCTTATGGCTTAAATAGTACTTTCCTAAAGCTCAGTATTCAGGTGTGTTGTCTGGGGAGAGGCTGAATGCTGATCCCAGTGTAGAGCTGGACTGCCAAGCCTTGGCCTTTCAGATCAGTATTTTGTCTTAACAGCCAGCCCCAGTGCATTAGACACAACAATATCTCTGGGTACAATTGTCCTCAACACATGGCTACGGAACAAAGGAGAAAAGGAGAAGCAAAAATAAATGCTGTCATGCCAGAAGTGTGTGATGCCATGCAGAATGGACTCTGAAGGACTCAAATGGGCTATACTGCAATCTATTATATCTGGATATAATAATAAATCAATAATGATATGCATAGTGTGTATATGTATTTATATATATATAAATAAGATTTATAACATTTTGGATTTCTTGAGCTCTATGTCTCTGGGCAAATATGAGGTCAGGTTCATGTAGGGCTTGATCTTTATTCACAGGCAGAGTGAACTGGCTGATGAGTAGTTTGTTGCTGGATCAGGCTCCTTAGGTACAGAACTTCTTAGGTTACTAAAACCAACCCCAAACCAAGAATATTGTGGAGGACCATATAAAAGGTCTTCCAGAAGTCCTGGTAGATGAGATCAGTAGCTCTTCTCATGTCCACTGGTGCCATCACTCCACCAAGGAAGGACACTTCTACAGTCACTCAGTCAGGCACAACTTGCCCTTGTTGAAGCTGTATGAGCCTTTCTCTTCTGCTTTTGCTGCTGGAGAGGGGGTGGCCATGGCTGTACCAGTTGTGAAGACTGCTCAGCAGCCAGCCCTGGATCAGCAAGAATGCACAATATTGACAGTTTGCTTTATCAACGACAAAACAGCAGAGCTGTGATGTGTCAAGTCATAAATAACTCATCGTGGGGAAAGTGTTCACCGTCTGGGCAGGGAGCTGCAGCATTCATCCTTAGATACGCATTCAAATCAGTCCCATTAGTGTCATATTCTTCTGTAATTGCTCCATTCATTCAAACGGCATCTTATGACCCCCCAAGAACTGCAAACACCCTCTAATTTACTGAAAGGCAGGAGGAAGGAGAATGTTACAATAACATTCACACTGGGTTCAGAGCAAGGCCTGAGAACACGCAAACAGGGCATGAACACCTATGGAGCTGAACAGTACTGGTTCTGCTACAGGTGCTAAAGTGAGCAAAAGCCAGAAACTGAATGCTATTGGGATGCCAGTGTTTACTCTCACAGCAGCATCCCAAGACTCTAGTGCTCACCCTAGGAGTAGAAGGGGTATGAACTCTTTGCTGACCCTGGGCTGTTCTGTGTTGGTGATGAAACCCAAAACCTGTCAAGTTTCATGCAGTCTCCAGTTTCCTAGAGGAGGTTTCAAAGTGCTCCTGTTACAACATCTTGTTTCCAGAAGTACCTTTCATGAAACTTCACAAATTCTTCTTAATCCCCTTTAGATGAGGGTCTCGTGACTTCCAAGCACTCCCTGAAAGCTTCACTATTTCTATTGTTGTTGTTGGCACAGAGGAGGTTCATTACTCCCAAGAGCTGTAGGAATAAGTTTCAGTGTGGGAGAGGGCATGAAAGAAGCTCTTAGGCTGTCCCTCATCACTCTGCTAGTGAGGAGATGCTGTAGAACAGCAGCTGAAATGCAACTGCATAACCCCTCTGCAAAAAATAACCCAGCTGATGCAAGCTGAGGAAGTAAGAGGTAAGAGAGAGATTTTAAAAAAGCAAAAAGAGCTTCTTGTCAAATAGGGGAAACTGCACCGTTTTGGTTGGGGTCAGCTAAAGCAGTGCCATTTGAAAGACGAAAGGGGAGTTGTTGGATGGGGAATTCTGCAGGCGGGGAGAGAGGGTTGGCAGCGCTCACTGGTCTGTGCAGAGATGTGCCAGCCTGGGGACAGCACAGCCTGGGATGGGACACAGCATCTCTTTGACCAGAGCCTGCTGCTTCTACCGCTAGGATGGATATTTTGCATATGTGCAGGCTGTGGAAGAAAACGAGCTCTGCATTAGCCAGGACAAAAGGCTCTGTGCTGCCATTACCTCTGTGTTTGTGTGGGAGTGGAGAGCATAGAAAAAAAATGTGATGAGAAAGTCTGGCTTCACTTAGGTGCTGTTTATGTTAAGAGTGAAGAACTGCCAGCCCACACACACTCTCCCCAGACAGCTGCCAGCTACAGAGTCAAGATTAAGAGGGAGAGTTGAAAGGAAACATTACAGTAGCATGCTCTAGTAAGAAATTTTGGTCACAGAGAGCAAGGAAACAGAGAGGGGGAAAAAAAAATCAGTCCTGTCCAAGGACTCTCTTAAGTTTCTTAGAGGGCTCTGGCCAAATCACCAGGGCCATAATCTCCCAAATAAATTTGCCAGAGCATTAAAATATAAATGTAATTTTATAAATGACACTGTTTATTTAAGATGCCAAGCTTCTGCAGATGTCAGAGGAGCAAAGGGTGTCAGTGTTCCTCCGGCAACCATAGCCTCAGATTGAGCATCTAGCTAGAGCACTTTGAAGAAATGGGGTTTACCCTCTGGGTTTAATTTGATTAAATTAAAGCAAATTTGCACCAGAGTAATACTGGGGAAAATAAAAGTCGTTTTTCCTTGTTGTGCTGGAGAAAAGACTATCCCTGTGCAAGTCCTACAGTCCTACTGATGAAATGATCACAAACATCTCCTGCTGAGGGGTGGAGCAAAGCCTTTGCCAAGGTAAGCAAAAGCACAGCTCGTTATTGAGCAGCTGCCAAACACCAAGTAATGATGTTCTTCTCCTGCTAGTTTTTATCTGCTTATCAAAACACTTAACAACTCCCAGAGCATACTTGAAATGCTTCCTTCAGCAGTCAGACACTCAGGCCCGCAGGGCTGGCCAGCATCTGAGGGGAGCTTGAACACAACCACTCCCGGCTGTTTTCCCAGCAGAGCATGAGAAGAGCCAGGAGTCCCCATGAGCATTGTGCCCCTAGGATCTGGTATTACAAAACCAAGAGCAAGAGTGAGTTTGACTGTGAGAAGTCCCATTATTTTCAATGGATTGTTGGTATATTCAGTGTATTTATGGAGTTTACCTACAGGGTAAACTTCAGTGTAGGGCTTCACCTAGGCCACTACTGGTGGGTTTCCTCCATCTCAACTGTCCTCATCTCTTGCAGTCCTGTATCTCCACCCAGTGAGCATTTTCCCCTCCTGTAATTGTGTGACAAGTCATTACCAGGCTTTGTTTTACATCATTATCTTGACACTCAGTTCTGGGCCATAGCCTGGTAAAGTAGTTGTGAATTATGGTACCAAAAGCATATCTGTTATGTTCAGAGTTTTGAAAATAAGCTTCACTGTGTCAAATCCACTGTGTGGCTTCTCTAGCCAAGGAACTACTCTAGGTATCAAAAAGGTGCACATGCAAAACAGACAAAGCTACACATTCAAGATTTGGAAACAGCTATGAGATCCTCTAAAGGGTTCTATGTACCTGTACCCTGAAGGTAGGACTGGCACTTTATCTAGGAAGTTGCAGGTGAGACCTTTATTTCTTTAAGGCTCCTCAGGAAAGTGGGAAGCTTCATCAGACATATCATCCCCATGATCTCTGGTATAAGGTCTCAGCTTCTGATTTTCTGGTGGCTCAAACAGCTTGAAAGGGGAAAAATGATTCCTTGATGCACTGGATGATGTTTGGGTTTCTTTTGTTTTGGAAAACAAACCAATCTGAACTGTGAAGGTCAACAGAGTTCAAGTCAGGTGAGTGATATTGTAAGTAGAAAGGGTCACTGATATGCTTTTGTCAACATGAAACATTTATCGGAGTCATAGCACAGTTGTTGGTTCAGAGCAATAAAGATTTCTTCTAAGTTTCCATCCCAGAGTTTATCAGTTGCTAAAACTGTACTTGGAAATAAAAGATGAGAAAATTTTTCATGCTGTAGCTGAGGTTCAAAGACCAGGCAAGCAAGTTCCTGTCTTTAGTTCTGGCAGCTTTGATTTATGGCCTTGTAAAGGTTGATAAAAACTCTCCAGCACACAAACCACAAGAGAATTAATTCTTTACACATCAGAATCAGGGCAAAGATGCAAGATGTCAAGTACTTCATTGACATTTAATCACGCTTTATTACTGAGGCAACCCCTAAATATGAAAATGATAGTTGATTATTTACAAGCATATTGCTGCCATGGTAGTTGTGACAAAGCAACTCTAACTCAATCTCTTTGGTAATTATTTTCAAATCTAATTTCTGTTTGGATCATGTTTTATCAGATTTAAGCTTGGCTCCATCTGGAGCAAATGCAGTCTCCTCATAAGAGGAATAATTGATCAAATTCTGGATTTGGTTACATGCGTGCAATTCCATTGTAATCCAAAATATGTGACTATATGTCCCAGGAGGGAGGATCAGCTGGAAGATCTCGTTAATTAGTATATTATGCGTTCAAATTAGAATTGTATGCTGTTACTAGTGAAAAGTGGACTGATGTTCTCTCTGCTCAAAAAGGAGAGGTATGCTGACAGGTAGACAGCAGGTCTCTTGATGCTGGAAGTTCTTAGTGTGTTTGTCCTTAGCTCCTTGATGATGTTATTTCAGAAATGAAGGGGACAAAATACTATGAGTGTTTATCCTGACATTACTTCAGCTATTGTTGAAGAATTTGATGCAAGAATGTGAATCAAAGATTTCCTGTGTAGGACTGTGAGATTCCTGTGTGGATATTGCATGTTTGCCTTTGCCAATTAGCAGCTAGATGTTATGTAAATTTATAGATTTCACTGTGATTGCATAGGAAATAGGACAAATTCTGTCTGTTTTGTAGCTGGAGAAACTGAGATACAAAGGGAAATTCAGATATGACAAGGAAGATAAAAATCTCGGTCTTCTCCATTGGGCCTCACTAGCTCCTTTAGCAGTGTCTGGGTATTATTATTTTAGGACAGGCATGAACTCTACTTTGGGACTGAAATGCCTCCAGCCCTGGTTCTCGATCAGCCCTGTGCTTTCTTCGCTCCTTTCCTCTCCACCCTCCCACCAAGGCCACCCACACCATGCTCATAGAGACCCTGAGCTCCTCTTTCTCTCCTCATGGACTGTATTTTCCCCGAGTCCCCTCCCTTAGATGTACACCAGATGTCCTGTGTGCCTCCCACCACCTTCTCTCTCCATCTTCTTCCTCCCTCTCACACCAGGATCAGTGTGTGTGGCCTCCAGCCCATCACATGCCTTGACCATAACCACCCTCTTTCTTCCCCACTCCTTGCTGAAGTCCCATTGCTGGGACCCTCTTCTTCCTCTCCAGATCTATCACATCTCTTCCCCAGCTGTGGCAGAAAGTCCAGTATCTCCACATGCCACACTTTCATCCTCAACCCACCAGAACCCATCAGTCCATATCCTGCATTCCTTGTTCCACCTACTGCACTCTGACTTCACACAGTCTTCACGAATAGCCAGCCTCCTCCTATTATTTTGCTTCTATTATTTATTATCTTTTTACCTGAGAAGACAATCAGTGATGGTACTAACATTTTAAAACCAGTTGAGCTGAGGGAGGACACTGCTTTCTGTAGGGTACCAAGAGTTTCTACTAAGCAAGTCTCACAGAAAAGCTGAATATGAACACTTAGACACCAAGACCCTGTGGGTCTCCTGTTTCTCCCAGGCTTTCCATCAAAATCATCTCAGCCCATTGGCTGCAGAGTGCCCTGACAGCCTGGGATTGATCAGATACAGCGTCTGGCTGTGGAGCCAGAAGTGCTCCTTGTGCATGGGACTTGACCAACCAGACCTTGGCAGGAAGGTCCCAATGGTGAAGGGCATCAGAAAGCCCAATTCCTGCTCTAACAAAGAATTTCCTTGCAGATCTCCCCAATAACAAAAAACATCAAGGGACTTTGAAGAAGGTATTCAGCAGGGACTTCAGGGCAGGACCACATATCATGCTGGATGTTTCTTTTGTAGCTTGTTCTTAAAAAATCCCTAAAACCAGTGATGAAAGATTTGAAGTGTGTTATATGATTGAATTTGAATCACCCAGATTGTCCAGAAGCACTGGGCCCATTACTGGTTTCTCCTCTGATTGCAGATTCATATAAATTTTACTCCGAAACTGGACCATGTGTACTCCTGGAGAAACCCTTGTCTCAGGTTAGCTAGCAGAATCCCTGCTCCCCCACTGCACAAGCATGGAGTATCTTTGGATAGCCACAGTCTTGACCTCTCAGCATTGCCTGTCCCAACACCACAGGCCTGTGGAGCTTTGAGATGCCTGTGCCCAACATGAGGAACCTCTTTGGCCACAGCGAACACTCACAGCATGGGAGAGGTGTTGGCAGTGGCCTTGACAGCACAGAGAAGAGCAGCAGGTGAGCAAAGGCAGAGTGAAGTGGTTGGAAGGGAGCAGGTAGGAGCAGACAGAGGGGAGAAATTGTCTCAAAAGCATTGTAAAGCCAAGAGCACCACAGGCTGTCTCAGTGACAGCACAGAGATGCCTCGTGCTTCTAAGCTGCATGCATGCATCAAAATCCAGACATCACACAATCACAGAAGTGGTGACTGGAAGGAGCCTCCTGAGGTCTCTTTTCCAACCTCCTCCTCAAAGCCAGATGGCTGCCAAGGGTATATGAGTTAGCCCTGGATTTGTCCAGCCAAGTCTTGTAATCCTCCAAGCACAGCATCCCCATCACTTCTGTGTGACCTCCTCCCATGCACTGCTGTCCAGGTGAGAAGGCCTTTCCACCCTGAACCTCCACAGCAAGAACATCCCACCCTCCAAAAAAAACCCAAACCAAAACAAACAAGCAAAAAACCACAAAAACACACCATCAAACAAAACAAAACAAAACCAACAACAAAAACAAGGCAACAACAACAACAAAAGTGAAACCAGAGAAATGTTTCACAGAAGTAAAGCAACAAAAGAAGTGAAACTACAGCTGGTGAGGGAGACTGATAACATCTGGTTTGGCTCCTTGAATGTCAGAAGGACTAAGTGTACTAACTCCATCCCCAGATAATGGCCAGCTAGCTCTTCAGAATCCAGAGCACCTTTGTAGTCAGCCCTCCCTTCTGCAAATCGTTGTTCTTGGGCCGCTCCATTTCTTCCTTAAATTTTTTACTTATATTCTACGTAGGAGTAGTGGTTGATGGCAACAGGACTGAGGTGGTCTGCAGAGCTCCCAGTTCTGGTAGTTGCAGCATAACCCTCCTGGAAACCCTAATTCTGATAAATTTCTTAATTCCAGCAGGTATATCTCACATTAAAGCTTTTTCTAGTACTTGTTCTACAAGAAGGGCAGATATCTTTGCCAAACACAGTATTACCTGACTGTGAAGGGGCAGCAAACAGCAGCACTCTGAATATACATGATTTGGCAGGGAAATTGGGAGAGGAATAGATTCCTAAACAAAAGCTGTGATATAAAAAATTCGAGTCACACATGTGGCTTCTATTCCTCAGTGTTTATCAGGGGGAAAAAAGCCTGTGATCTCCAGTTACCTAGCCAAGAGAAAATGAGAACAGTACTATTTGTCCATTACTATTTTTTATTTTAGTATAACAATGGCAAAACACCCAACTTTGTGATCTTATTAAAGCAAGAATAAATTGAATTCACCAAAACTGGACTCAAAACCTTACTGTTGCCTCCAAGCACACACAAGCTAAAAATAAGATGGAAGTGGGACTCTGCAGCCACTCGTGCCACAGCCTTGAGGCACCTAGGTGAGGTGGCAAAAATGCAGCATTCACTCAAGTCAGGGGGGAAAAAATGATGCCTGTACATTTCAAGGGATTTTGGATGAAATCCAAAATAAGTGAAGATCAACAAAAGATAGGAAAGCAAGTGATTGAAACATACCGTAAAGTGCCTGGTATTATTACAAACATCCCCTAAGGCTTCTGATGATAGTGCAGGAAAGCTATAGCTATCCCATTGTATTATTTTAGTAAGAACAGCCATTAGTCCCTTCCTGACTGCGTGCCAATCAACAGAAGGTAAACGCTCCCATGGATTTTTTTGTCTACCCTTTTTATACTTTGCAAAAGCGAGCCAGTTCTCTTACCTTGTTGCATAGTGACTTGTGGAGCACTCACCTGTGGCATGTGGATGATGGACGGCCTGGGGATGTGAGTGCAGAGTGCAATAACTTCCTGGCTCAGCTCTTTAGCAGCAAACACTGATGACTCGGTGGTAGCAGGCGCTGCCTGAGCAGCAGTGTGATCGCTGGAACTGCTGCTCGCACGGCTCTGTTTGTCAGAGCGTCTGCTGCCTTTGAACATCTCCTCGCTGCCTCCTCCGTGCTTGGTGCTGCTGGCGGCGACTATGGATGGCTGCAGGCGCACCGCTGAGGCTGCCTCCGTCTTCTCCTCCTCCACGGACACAGGACCTGCGTTGGGCTGCTCAAACGGAGTGTTTTCGTGTGTGTTCCCGAAGCAGGTGAGCAGGGCTGAGCAAGGGAAAGGATGCATCTTGGATGACAGGTTATCGGATCCGCTTAGCCTGCTTTCCACATTCGCATAATCAACAGGCTGCGCTCACACCCAGAAGAGTGCCCAAAATGAGAGCCCTGGCGTGAGCGTGACGGCATTCCAGCCTTCCTAGGAGAGAGCACCCCCTTTTCTGCTGTCAGGAGCACTCAGAAGTGGGATGCTACACCTCCTGCTCTGTCCTCCTCCAAAGTCAGCCCACCATCTCCTCACTGCCGCCCACTCCTATTGTCTACAAGGCAGAGAGGTGCAGGCACAATAAAAACGTTTGCAACCCTCGCATACTCTCGCTGGGAGCTGCCAGCAGCTGAACGAAGCCCTCACAATAGCCCCATAGCCCCGGCGGGCTACAGTTACAGGAGAGGACGCTTCAGCACCCGGCGGTCCTCAATCAATAGTGCCGCGGCCTCAAGTTACCTGGCAAAGGAGGCAAAAAGATAATGTAGCCCGAGCTCTGCGGCCACATTCATCAACACTGTATCAGTGTCATCATAACAATAGCAAAACTGGCTCTGGTTACGCTGCTCGGGGGGTTATTAGTGATAAACCCCCAAATTGTTCATCTATCACTGACTTGGAATCAAAAATGTACTTCCAGGCTCTGGCTGGGCTGCTCATCGTTAAGACGGGAAAATGAGTGGGTGCTTTGGTCAGGAGGGTGAGGATGGGGTGCTGTGGGGGCACCCCATGTCCAGCACACCTTCCTACAGCACAGGCAGGATCTGTCCCCACAGCTCCTCCTCCAGCCACGAAGCCTTGCATCTCCCAGCTGCCCTCAAAGTCACCCACTGCTCTTCCCGGCCTCTCCATTCCCAGAGGAAACCAGGGAAGCATCCTACTAAAACTCATCTGCCGTTGGGTGGTTGTAAAGGGAGACATTTCCTTTCCAATGTGCAGTGGCTCAAGGATGGCTGTTAAAACAAAAATATGTGGGAAGTGAGGGAAGAGGGGAGTTTGTGGTTAGAGCATCTGCTTCCAGAAAATCCCAGTTCCTCCTATTTTGTGCTGCCGCAGGCTTCCTGTGTGATAGTGGAGACGTTATTTGATCTCTGTCTCCATATGTAAAAATGAGGAGAGTAATCACTTCTTTTTTTTCACCCACTATACGTATCCTGTCTCTTTGTAAAAGGTTGTAAACTCTTGAGGGCAGCAGCTAGTCCTTATTTGCCTTTAAGCTGCTGGTACAAAAGGTCTCTGAATACAAATATGGCATTTACCTGCTAATATCTTCTAAAGAGAAATTTGGAGTTCAGTCTTTCCCAACAAGGTCATAGTCTTCCATTTATTTGTCTAGTCTGGTTTGCTGCTAGGTGTTGCTAGATGTTTGTCAGACCCTCCCTGTAACTGTTCCTTTCATATTCTTGTATGGTGTAACACTGAGTAAAAATGTGACATTAAGAGAAACTAATTTTTCCAGTGGTAGTAGTAGCTCATCAGGATCCAAAGTGCAGAATGTTCAGGCATGTTAAATTCCTGATGGGTAAATTTTCAGTGCTGGGAGCAAAACAATCTCAGGTCCCTCATCCCCAATAACCTTGAAGTTCTCTTTGCACTCTTTTCTAACTGAGTCTTGCACGTCTCCACATCTCAGTGGCTGGTTTTGGGTTTTAGAAAGGTCCAAAGTGGCCTCCAGCTTGCACAGGAATGAATTTTGGCCTGCAGGGGCTCTTGCTGTCCTGTATCACTCCCCATTTGTAAATACTGCCAGGGTGAGGTGAAGACCATACGGCTCTTGGAGAGAGAATCAGGTACCTGCTGACCCAAAAGGGCTTGGAAAAAGTTAGGAGAGGATCTAATAGTAGGGAAAGCAAACTCAGAGGTGAAAAATGTGCTGCAAAACTGGAAAGTCTTGAAGTGAAAAGCATTAGCTTTACTATAGTCATGGAAGAGGTTGATTTTGGTTCAAGGGTCCACCTTGCTTTACTTGAAGTGAAAGTATCGGCACCAATGTCAGCACCCAGCAGGTGCCAGGAGACAAAAGTCTGGCTGTGCTGGTAAGCAGCACTTCCTCTCACTTTGCATCCACTGGGGCAGACATGGATTCTTTTGGAAGTGGATTCACTGCCGATGGATAATTTTGCACCCACCTGGGTGCCCTGCTCCTCTGCACAGCTCTGTGGCTGTGAGAGGTCAGATGGTGAGGCGGGACCAAGGAACTGTTTTTATGTGGGAACAGCTTTTGGTGCTTAGGTAAGAAGAATAATTTCAAAGTGATACACAGCTAAGACTTCAATGATCTGACATTAATTAAACAGTAAGCTGTCCTAGGAATTAAAATAATTATTTCAGCAAGTCAGTCAGCCAACAACCTACATTCAGTTATTTCCAGGTCTTCAGCTGGCCATGCCAGCTTTTCTTCAACTCTTTCTGAGAACCTAGTGAGTTTACAGGGACACCAGTCTACACAAAGACTAGCTGCATGAGTGAGCCATGGCCACTTAAATTCACCACATGGCACAGATGCATGTCTGAGTGAAGAGTGGTTGTTCTAAAAATCAGGTATGTGCTTGTATTACCTCTGAGGAGGAAGGACGTTCAGTGCCTGCTTGCTGCGAGAGGCACAGAGATGCTTCTTCAGCCAACAAAAAGAGCTAAATGCTCCTTTGTATCTGTAAGAGAAGTGATCAGGACAAGAGTAATTAACCCATGAGTATTGTCCTGAGGTCAAAAACAACACGAGAAATCTCACAAGCTGAGAATGTCCAAAATGAATTTGGTGGTGACATCTAAGAAGTGGCAGCCATGAGCCCCAGCAGCCAGACATGAACTCCATCTCCTCACAGCTTGGGGCCATTGGGTTTTGGTCATCTTGAAGTCATGATTCAAGGTTTATTTCATTCAAGCAGATCTCCTTCACTAATCAATCAAGTGTACTAACCACTTTTTATGTGTGATGAGATATTACTAGGACAAGAGACAAGACTCACTTTATTTTTCCTGAATTTGCTCATAAATTAATGATGAGCTCAAATGTTCTCTCTTAACAGCTTGAAGAATTGGACATGTCAAGTAAATGGAGAAGGTGAATTGCAGCCAACTCTTGACCTGTCTTCAGTATTATTCCTTCAAGAGAAATTTTTCCTTCATGTGGCTGATATCACACTCTCTTCTCAGCAGGAGACATCAGGTCAGATTTAGCTCAGATTCTCCAGGCTTGCAGAAAGAACTAAGCCTAGCTGGGTCTCTCGCTTCACGTGAGCCAGTTTTGAAGCATTTTTTTTTACAGCTTTTGTTCTTCTAAAGAAAGAAGAGTTGTCTCTTCTTTCCTCATCACTTCTACAGTAGCACTGACTCTCTGAACGTCTCCCAAACCCATGTTTGTCTGGTGGGTTTGGCCATAGCTCAGCACTCCCCAGCACCTCCCCTTTCTCACCCTGACAAAAGCCACAACCTGCGTCTGCTGCCTCTGTGCTGCCTGCAGACGGACCAAAGTGAGTTCATTACACCAAAGTAAGTTTTAGGTTAAATCAGAGCCGATGATAATCAACGGAGTTCCACTGCCTTCAGATTTGGGGGATCCGAAACAGTGATCAGAGGAGGTGATCAGAGGCCTCCTTCTTTTGAATGCCAAAAATCTGACAGGACTAACTGATCAGTTGGAGGCAGACTCTGAGTACACCCCTCTGTCTTCCCAGGAAAGGCTATAATTTTGAGAGATTGTGAAAATGCTTATTTTCTAAGGGATTCCTACTGTGTAGCAGGGGAAAAAAAGCAACAAAAAAGTAAATCCATGTGGTGAGAAGACTGGAAACGAAGAGTTAAACTTAAGTCCTTTGCAACAAATGGTGCCGTTCTACTGTAGAATTAATACCAGAAGTTGGATGATTCCTGAAGCTGGATGAATGCACATATGCACTCTTTATATTAATGGAAGTCATTGTTCAAATTTTCCATTTTTGGCCATGCAAAGAATATTCATACCAAACCAAAGTCCTGGGCCGTGGAGCCAGAATCTTTTGTAAACCAAGTCTTGATTCTGCTGTTGAAATGGGTACAACAGAGATGATGATATTTACTTTGCTATCTTCCAGCCAGGCAGGTTGCTTCCATCAATGAAAACTTGGAAAAATCAGAAGGCTGCTTAATAAATCCGTTCTTTCTTAGCAAGTTCTACTACAAGTTTCTGAGATAGACTTAGAGCCTTGCTCCTACAGCTGGATTAACAACAGCTGAAATAAAACTTCTGTCTGAGCACAAGTTGTCCTTGAGGCAGCAGTAGAATCTCTTCCTTTCGTAGTTTAGAGCATTCAAGATTAAAACCCATATTTTTGTTTTAAATAGCCTTTCAGGCACTAATAGCACTTCATGCCTCTGAGCCAGAACAGTTTCAAATAATTGACACTTTGTAAATGATCAGCTTCATTTACTTTCTGCTCTTTTCTCAATTACACATCCAACTTTCACAACTTTATACACTTATAGCAATTTTCCGGTTTTCACTCTCACCCACTGGTATTAACATGGCGTGACTGGAGCATTAAGTAAAACAAAAGAGCAATGACAAAATATTTCTTTGCGTTTCAGTGATTTTACTTCATAGAAAGATTTACTTTGATTTCACAAATATTCATTCTAGTCTCTGTGCAGCCCTTTTAAAATAACACAGACTTGCCTGATTGATTCTTAGCAATCTTTCCAAAAGGCAGGTAATTTTCAAGGAATTAACAAAAAGGAGGATTATCTTGTTTGTACCTTAGAATCATAGAGTGGTTGGGGTTGGAAGGGGCTTTAAAGGTCATCTAGTTCAACCCCCTGCAAGGAGCAGGGACACCTTCCACTAGGCCAAGTTGCTAAATGCCCTGTCCAGTCTGGCCTTGAACACTTCCAATCCACCACCTCTCCGGGCAACCTGTTCCACTATTTCACCACACTCGTTTCAAAAAAGTCTTCCTTGTATCTAGTCTGGATCTGCTTTCTTTTAGTTTAAAACCATTACCCCTTGGTCTACTAGAACAAGCCCTGCTAAAAAAGCCTGTCCTCACTTGGAACAGGCTGCCCAGGGAAGTGGTGGAGGCACCATCCCTGTAGGTACTTAAAAGACTCATAGATGGTTGAACTCAATGACCTTAAAGGTCTTTTCCGATCTAAATGGTTCAATGATTCTATGATCTTTCTCATAAACCCCGTCTGAGTACTGGAAGGCCACAAGAAAGTCTCCCTAGATCCTTCTCTTCTCCAGGCTGAAAAACACAAACTATCTCAGCACGTTCTCGCTGGCCAGCCCCCTGACCATCTTCACAGCCTTCCTCTGGACCCATTCCAACGGGACCATGTCTGTCTTGTACTGGGGTTCCCCCAGACTCATGCAGTACCCCTGGAGAGCAGAGGGGAACAATTCCCCCCTTGACCTGCTGGCCACACTTCTTTGGACTGGAAACATATCTTGGATGCAGCAGACACATCTGTGGACCTCGATGGCCTGATCCATTGTCCCGGAGCCATTCTCCATATTCCAGACGGTTGCTTTGCTCACACGTGTTGGCATACGGATGGAGCAGACCGCCAGATGCCCTTTTGGAAAGGGATGGACTGAAGGCCGCTCTCCCGGTGGGGATTTTCTCAAACAGCTCTGGTCTTTCCAGTTTTTGTCATGGGAGAGCAGGGGGTCTCAGCCCTTCCTTCGCTGGTCCGCAGCTGTGCCACTGCTCCCAGCAGCACTGGGCAGCTCCACTCCTGTGTACAGAGAAATTCCAGCCGAGCCTGGGCTGGGGGAATCTTTCTCTGGCTGCCCCTTCCCTGCTCTGCTTGCTGAGCCGAGCCCTTTTCCAGTTGCACACCCCAGATGGCTAATTAAGATCATGCAGAGAGGAAATCTGCTCCGTGGCCTTCTGTGCGGGGAATGGGCTCTCCGTCATGCAGATGAGATCCATCGCTGTGTAAGTCAGTCCCCGTGTTGCAGCTGGGGCATGGCACAGCACCCAAGGCTGTGGCACAGTCCTGCCCTCGGGACCGGGAATCTGATTTCGGGCATGGATGGGCCAGCAGAGAAATGGGGCGTGCGTGCAAAAGAAGGGAGCAATTTCTGGGAGCAGAAAAGGTGGATTTTCGGGTTCTTTTCATTCCTACTGACTTCTTCTTTGAACCCTCACCATATCCATCTAAAAATATCGCCTGTGCCATTTAATTTCAAGGCTCTGTCATTATCTCTCACCCTTAAAATCACCTTTTCATTCTTGACTATGCTAATTACAATACAACAATTGCCTCCCAGAAAATATTCACCCAATTCCTTTGACTCTATGAGCCCTTAACTGAGCAAGTCTCCATGGCTAACAGAAAGAGAGCCATGAGGAACCATGCCAGGCACCCTGTGTCACACACAGGCCACAAAATCTCACTCTGAAATTTCTGACACAAAGAAAAGGACTATATTTACGTTTTCCCTCACAGGGGCTTGAAAATACATCATCACTGAGCACTTCAGGCATGTATTGTAATTTGTGTTCTGAGTGGTTGCTGAACAAAATCTGTTCCTCAACTCAGCACAGCAGTGATTTGTGAGTATTAAAACCAGAATCGGTATTGAGGGGCGATATAGTGAGAGATTTTAAAATTGTATAATTGGTTTGTAATTTTATAATTTCCCTGTAAATTTCCAGGAATTTTATAAAAACACTTCAAAAAACCATTTTATTTACAGGAAAACAAAAAAAGCATTTTATTTACAGGAAAATAAACCCCTCTTTCTTATTTGTATGAATAAGTCATCTTTCTTGATAAGAACATTTTTGTGAGAAAAAAAAATCTACCAAAGCAATTATCATTTCAGGAAATGGTACTTTGTGAAATAATCTTTCTGGTTTGGAAGCCTATTCTTGAAAACTCTAAATAAAGCTTGCACTTGCCATGGCCTTTACCAGAGATAGATCATTAAACCAAACAGAGTCCTCAATCATTTCGCTTTGTTCAATTTAATTTTGGCCATGCCTGCACATCACTTAGCTCTGCCTACTTTGCAACATTCTTGCTTGATGATTGGGAAAATGAACAGTCATGCCTGTAGCCACGATTCTGTATTTAATCAAGAAACAAGATCACGGAATCGCAGAAAGGTTGAGGCTGAAAGGAACCTCTAGAGGTCATCTTGTCCAAGCCCCTTGCTCAACTAGGACCACTTAGAGCAACTGTCCAAAACTCTCCAAACAGCCTTTGGATATCTCTGGATGGAGAAAACATTCTTGGGCAACCTGTGCCGGTGCTCAGTCAACCCTCACAGCTGAAAGGTGTCTCCTGGTGTTCAGAGGGAATCTCCAGTTTCAGTTCGTGCCCATTGCCTGTGGCCCTGTCACTGAGCTCCAGTGAACAGAGCCTGGCTCCGTCCTTGCACCCTGCCTTCAGGTTTTTACCTATATTGATAAGATCCTCTGAGCCTTCTCTGCCCCAGGCTGAACAGCCCCAGCTCTCTCAGCCTCCACTCATAGGACAGATGATCCAGAATCTTCATTGTCTTCATGGTCTTTTGCTGGACTCTCTCCAGTATTGTATTGGAGAGCCCATAACTGAACAAAATACTCCAAGTGGAGTCTCAAGAAAGCAGAGTAGAGGGGAAACATTACTTCCCTCCAACTTCTAATAATAGTTAGTATAATGCAGCCCAGGGCACCATTTGCCTTCTTTGCTGCAGGGGCACCGTGCCAGCTCATGTTCAACTTGATGTCCACCAAGGTCCTTTTCTGACAAGCTGCTTTCCAGCTGGGTGGCCTCCAGCATGTATTGGTGCCTGGGGCTGCTCTTCCCCTGGCACAGGACTTTGCGCTTCTCCTTGTTGAGTTTCATGAGTTTCCTGCTGGCCCATTTCTCCTGCTTACTGAGATCTGGGTGGAAGTGTAATCCACCAGTGTATCAGACACTCCTCCCAGTCTGGTGTCATCCAGTTCATGACCACATAAAATCCATCTCAGACAGAAGTGGGAGACTTAAGCATCATTCACTGAGTCCAGGAACCACAGCAATCAACCAGCTCAGGTAGGTCTGACAGTAAAAGCTCTGGACTGACTGCCTGACCTGGATCCATGTGGGCAGCAGGTGAGCAGCTGCCCTTCAGCGTCATGCTGCCTCCTGCCCACATGTGCAACAGGGGCAATTCCCAACCAACAGGCTGTAATGCATGTATGTGTTGATGCAATGCACTTGTTCCATGTTTGCTTTCAGTGCCTGAGCAAAACACAGATGGCTGGGTTTGCTACTGCCTCTGCACCAGGGCTCTGCAGGCATTTCACTGCCACACTCCTCACTGAGACCTCAGGCATCGATCCAAAGGCATCCCTGTGGTGTCCTCAAGACTGACTATCCAGAACTTCAGGCAGTGGGAATGATAACCCAGCTACAAAAGTTTCAACAGAGGATTGCTGGTTCTGCAGACATTCAGAAAATTTCCCAAGCAGAGATGACTCCTCACCACGATGCACTGAGTCCTCTCTCAGCCAAGCCTGCAAGATGATCCATGACAGTACTACTAGTTTTTAACCTCCTTACAGCTTCCACACTTCAGGTTTCATTTGTTTGATCCAGTCTTTAGACTTCTTTTTTTCCCTTCCCAACCCCACAACAGGCGCATATGCAGCTCACAGGTGCAGCTTTCCACCGCTTGACTTGTTGGGGTCGGTTTTGCTGGCTGCAGCTGGCTGCCTGATTAAACAGGCAGGAATTCCCACCTCAGCACCCACAATGCATCCAGCAGCTGTTTTCCTCCCACAGACTGCTCTGATTTTGAGGAAAATGGTTTTAAATAGCTGCTTCCCCCTCGCACCCACCCTTTGACTTCACTGCAATATAATCAGGTCATGATAAACCTCAGCACAGGTCTGTTTGACTCTGCCTTCAAGAGCAAATATTTGGCAAGAACAAAAGTCATGGGAACTTTCAAGGTGCTTCAGGCTTGGAAAATCTGGTCATTTCATTCACTGAAATGAAATGTGAATGCTGCAAATGTGAAATTAACTACAAAATTTAAGGAGCAACTTTGAAAATCTCATTGCAGCAAAATGTCTTTGAAAAAGATGGGTCCAGTGTGTGATTCAGATGTGAAGGAGCTGAGCCAAGAAGTTGTAGCAGTGTTTAAGGCTTGAGAAGGAGTCAGTTAAAGGTCCTGGTTCCCAGAGGCAGGTCAAATGCCAGAATTGCAGATTCCACATTTAAAATATGTCTCTGAGCCCTTGGGCTTGTAACAGAGAGTCTGAAGTTTACCCTGGGAGTAGTCTGTAACACACTGATGTGTCCCTAGGGCCCTGTGCAGCTTCCAGCAGGGAGGAGACAGTGAAGGCCCTTTAGCAGGGAGGGAATAGGTCCTTCATCAGCACACAGCACTGGGACAGTGTCCAGAAGACAGAGCAGCCCCCAGAGCAGATGCAGAGGACCACCCCATCAGTGTCTTACCCAATTTAGATGCCTCTGCAGGGCAGAGGAGCAGCAGAGGGAGTACCTGGGGGGACTAATCCAACACATCTCTTGTGTCCAAAGGCACCTCATCCTGCTGCTCTGACACTCTGGAGCTGGTGCTGCACAGAGAGGGCAGACACAGGTAAGGACTATTAAGAAGGCAGATTTTAGCAGATACAAAAGATGCCAAATTTGGCCTGAAAGCTGCTCAGTGCCATCCTCCAGGATATCATTTAATTTGGGATAGCTACCAATTTCATAGCTGTGTTTTGAGATCCATGGCAGGTGCCCAGCTGGCAGAAATCTCTCAGTGGCAAGACCGAGGGGAAGCATTGTCCGTGTTTCCGACACGGACCCGGACCTCTGCCCCAGCATTAACAACGCAGTTAACTCCCAGGGAGCTCTTGGCTCAGCTCAGCTCAGCTCAGCCCCCTCCAGCGCTCCCTTCAGGAGCAGGCTTCACCTATCCACACTGGCTGTGAGCACAGAAAGGGAGATCAGATCCACGCCCGTGTCCTTCGGGCGGAGCCCTCCTTTATGGCTCACTTGCCAGCAACAGTAGCCAGTGTTTCACTGCTCTGCCACCGCCTCTGCTGTGGGTGGACAAAAGGCTTTCTCTTGGCATGACATGCTGGGAGACAGAAGGCACCTCCTCTGCCAGTCTATGGAGTGGTGGTCTCAGCAGTAAGGAAAAAATAGCTTTTCGGGCTGCTGAGTTTGCTGGCATCAGCAAATGTCAATTCACGACTGAGACAGCTCCAGAACGCTGTGGGCTGATGGCAGCTATTTCTGCAGCAGTTCAATAGACGAGGGAGTCCCACCAGGTACACAAAACACTCCCACTTCCATGTTTTGTTCAGAACAAATATTTTCCTTCCTAGTTTTAAAATTTTAAAACTGCTGCTTAAACTCTGTATGGGACTTGAGTGCTTTTCCTGCTAAGTAATTTTGCATTGGAGCCCACACCAAGCCATGGGCTGATGGGAATTGCCAGGGCTCTGCTCAGCTCATTTGACTCCTGGAAACTGCAAGACTCTCCTTAGGTGCTCACCTGGCTCCGTGGTCACTCCACAGGCAAATAAGTCATAGCTGAGCAGACAAGAGGACTTGAACAGGACGTAAGTATCTATATTTTTATTATGTATATATGTATATTCTTGACCAGAAGAAAAACTCTGGTACTTTGCAAACTTCGGGCAATGCAATTAAATCCATTTGTTGGAATGCTTTGGCAATGAAATTTATATATTTTGTACATAGTTTTACACCTCACTGCAAAAAGATATGGTGGTTTTGGATAGGAAATGCAAACTATCTTATTCAAACATACCTGGAGGGAAATGGAAGTAGACAGGAAGGTTTAGGCCAGGTGTGTTTGGCCACAACCCCAGAGTTAATACTCTGCTCTTTTATGAAGTGATAGAAAATTTTAAAGAGGTGGGAGGGATGGACTTAACTCTCTGACAGAGCACAACTAAAAGGCAAATAACATTAAGAGTAAAGCAGATTCTTAAGAGTAAAGCAGATCCTTGGCTCATTTCTGATGGAGAATGAGAAATTCCTCTTCCACTTCCTTCTTTAAAGCAGATGTACCCAAATAACTTACAAATAGATATATAGATATGGATAAAGATATAGATATATAGCTACTCACCTATGTGTCTTGGGTTTTCCTCTGTGCCAGGAGGTACTGATAATTCACTGCGAACCCACACAAGACAGGCTCTGTTCAGTGACCTCAACACATTTCAAACCCTCTTGGCTGAGACACCAAGTGTCAGCAGATATGACATGGGACCTCCAGGAGATGCACATCCTTCCAGCCCAGCTGGGCCTCCCCAATGGCCCTAGAGATATCTGCTCAGTCAAGAGATTCAAGTCCAGGATTTCCAGACAAGACAAGGCTGCCAAGGTTCAGATGTGATTTTTTAGGCATTTATTAATTTGTAACATATTAGAAGTCTGCTTTTTACTAATTTTACTATTGCATTTAACCAACTACAATCAGAGTCCTTTCTCCATTGGGTTTGATTGTGAAATAAAAAACTGTTCAAAGGGCTGCCAAAGCATGAACTAGTTTCTTTCCTCAGTACTGCATCTTGTTCTGTTCTGCTTCTCCAGCTATTAGAAAGTAGGTCTCACTTTTTCCAGGATGGGTCAAGTTACCAGAGGAAGGTTTCTTCCTGCTGTTAAGGGATCTGCTGCCAGTCTCAGATTTTAGGGCCAGCTCAGATGCTGCCCATCAGGGCTTAAGCTGTTCACTCAGGACTCATGTCACAACCTGTCCTGCTGCCTCCCACACCTTTCACAGTATGAGGGTGCCTGGGTAGACCAGCTTGGGGTGAGAGAAAGCACATTTCCTTCTGGTGGAATTGGAAGAGATTCTGCTCATTTCCACAGGAATTTTTGAGGTAGAAACATAATGGACAAGCCTTCTGCTTTCCTTTTATGATTTGTACCGTTATCTTCTGCTGATCTTCCTGCACCTACATTTTCTGTACTTAAACACACAGGCCCTACCTGTATAAATGCCAATAAACCCTTTAAACAAGCAGAATGTCCTGGAGTAGTGGGATTTTCTGGTTATATTTCCATTGTATCAATCCCTGATTGGAAGGGATTTGAAAAGCACCAAAACAATAAGAGAGCTGAGAACTCAAATTCTATCGAAAACCTCTGGAAGGTTCAGTTTAGTAAAGTGAGGTAGCAAAGCCCTTGGATATCTAAAGATCATAACAAAACCCTTGGATATCTACAGATTTGGCAAAGTATAATACAATGTGGGAAGAGATGTATTTAGAGTAGGTCTGAAAAGCTCGAGTTTTCATTTATAATAGCTTTAAGTGGATTTGGCTGTGTATTTGTGGCAAACTGCTTCGAAGACAACAAGCAAAGGAAAACACAGGCTTGTTCAAGAATCATTCCCAAGCAGCAAAGATCTAGGGATTAGGGAATAATCTTAACAAGGGAACATGTGTATATATTGATGCCACACTGACTCTCCTGTCTATTATGATGCAAGGTGAAACATTCATTTTGTCCTTTGTGCACTGCAATCAGATTTTTGGAAAAAAAAGGCTTTTCCCCCCAGGATTCTGCCTTACTCTGTAATGTGCAATGGACAGGGTTATCCACAGGAGCCCTGCCTCCTTCCTTCACTGCTAAGATAAAAGGCAAAAATCTTCCAGGGAAGCCAAGATGGATTTGTGGCCAAGGAGTTGCCTGTGGAAGCTGCAGCTGGTGCCAAATACCTCTGTATGAGATGATAAGATGATGCGATTGCTGGCTGCTGCTGTTCCGTGTCAGCAGGGAGTGCTCTGATGGCGACTTTTCCTGGTGTGTGCTGTCCTTTGGCACTCCTATGGCACTCCCAGGCTGCTGCTGGCACTGCAGGCAGAGCCCTTTCCTAATCCTGACAGCATCACGATATGCTTTAAATGAACTCACCTGAAAACACACTGAAACAAAAGCAGAAGCCATGATTCTTGCTAAATTTCAATTTTTTGGTGGAACTGCACTGGGAAGCAGTGACACACCATGTTTTATCAGGAGACTTTGTTTATCAGCAACCATCAGCAGATTGGGAATGCACCACTGGAAATCCCCCTTCAGCTCACAGCCTAAATCTTAGCAGAGCTGGTGTAACATGGCCAGAGGGATTAAAAGCTGCCTCACACCAATAAATCCTGTTCTTGTAAATGGCAAACTCTACCTGTGTCACACACACTTAAAATCAATGGTGAACTTAATCTCCACTGCAGTTGGGTATTGATTTACCCACATTGACTTAAATTCCAATATAGTAAATCGAGAGCTCCCTTGAACTGACATAAAAATGTAGGTTAAAGGTACTTGTCCTAATAAAAATAATTTTAGCAGGATTAATTATTTTTGTCTGAGTTTCCCTCTGGGTATCGCTGGACAATCACAAGCAGGCAGGTTAGTTCCTCAAGGCATGTAAGAGTCAACAGCAACACTGAAAGGAAGAAACCTCCAGGATAGGCTGGAAAACAGAAGGCAACATGTGCTACTGTGTCCTGCAAAGCTCAGCTGTCCCTGTTTTCATATGGCCATGTGCACGTGGGCGTGTGAATACTGTCACTTTCCTGCCAGACTAAAATTAAGTAACTGAAGCCACTTGCATCAGCAGTCTGAGGTTAAACTAAACCATTGGGGAACCTGGAGAGGACTGGATTCTGTGCCAGCTTGTAGTGGAAATTTCTTAAGAGTGTCTGAGGTGAGGAATATTAATAAGAAAATCAAAAGAGTGGATGCATGCAAATGGCAATGATGCACAGTAAGAGGCAGATTGTTTCCTAGCAACACAGGCTTTAGGCTGGTTAGTTTTGGTTAGCATTTTCTGACCAACAGCTGCAATTTGTATCTGTATTGCTGCTCACTTGCCTACCTGTGCTGAAAGAGAGAAAAAACAATAGAGAACAGAGGGTAGCAGGATGTGTATGTGCCAGGCTGAGTTTGCAGGGGAGAACTCTCAGTGTAGGGAACCTGCCATCAGTCCAAAAACTGATGAGTTGGAAGTGTCTCTTCAGATGCCCATTTCTGCCACGTGTGAACTAGCTCTGACCTGGACCTTGTGCTTCAGGCAGCTGAGCCAGGGCACACGAGTTTCACCCCCACTGCATTTTGGCACTTCCCTCCTCCCCTATCCCTATTCCATAGTACCATGTGCTCCAGGAATACCCTATGGCTAATTCTGCTCTCAGTATCATCAGTGAGAGACCCTTGACTTCACTGGTAACAGGGCAGATCCCTTTTATTTATTTATGGATTCTGTCTGTGACTTTATTTA
Organism: Tichodroma muraria; assembly: GCA_013390105.1. NCBI lineage: Eukaryota > Metazoa > Chordata > Aves > Passeriformes > Sittidae > Tichodroma > Tichodroma muraria. Next base: position 3,018 of record WAAG01017910.1, on the reverse strand, counting down.
CACCTTATCCTCAGAGAATAGTGTAGAAAAACAGCTCCTCTGTGTGTGTATGTTGATGTGTGTGTTATGTATAGGTATTGGTATACTGGGACCTCTGCTCACCTATTTCAAGGTAAATAATTAATGATTGTATTGATACAATTGATTAATTGATTGTATTGATACATAATGAATGTCTGTTAGAAATCTTTTCTGAAGGTGTTTGACAAGGCCTTGCACTTCTGGCATGCTACAAAAGCACTCCTGATAAAAATCCCAACCATCCCTTTAAGGCAGCGTTTGTGACCAACATGGGCTTGATACCAGTGTCAGCTCAAGGTGTGATCCGGCCTTTCCACACAGGCACTTTGGAACAAGTTCTGCTTTCTCCATACAGACCCTGCCAGCGTCTCCCCAGCCTGTCACTACCTCCAGCACTCAATCTCTCTCATCCTCCTGGAGAGCTCTGTGTGTTTTAAATCCTGTTTCCTTTCTGCAAGAGGAAAGAATGTGAGAGATGCTTTAGAGAGCATGTGAGTTTTCACATTGTCCTTAACTCCTCTGTGCTGCAGAGAGGAAAAAATTCACCCAGTTTATGTAAATGCTGTGGAGCAATTGTTGTAACAGAGGGCAGCACAGTCAGGGAGACCAGTGGTTGCATCCCAAATGAAATGGGCTTGTAGTCCCGTATCCTCCACTGATCTGTCTGCATCTCCAAGTGTTTAAAGCCAAGGACCAAGGCTTTACCAGTCCATGACATCCCTAAAGGGGATGGCACCAGATCCTCTTCATTTCTTTCCTCAAGAGGAAGGCTTTAGAATAAGCCTCATTAGCCGTTGGAAAAATCCCACAGGAGAATGAGCCTGAGAAGTGCCCAGCCATGAGAAAAGCTCATGCCAACCCCTGCACTTTACTAGGAAAAACATAGCAGATCCAAAAGTCATTAGGCCGCTGGAAATGAGGTTTCATTCAGTCCATGGGACTGGCTGTTTATGTCCTATATTCAGTTTTTGTCTGCCATGTAAACTGTCTGGGTAAGAGGAACACAGGTTTTTGATGTACAAAGAAAGCAAGAAGAGGGAGAAGAGACTTATTTGAGTTGTTTGAAACTCAACAGTCTTTGTGCACAGTTGTTCAACTTGAACAAGCAACCTCTCTCTGAAGGAGTCAGCATTGCTCCTCCTTCACTGCAGAGCTGGGAAAGTGCCCATCCACATCCATGAGTCATCCAGACAGGCCTCCAACAAAGGCTGCTCTGGCTAGCAGGAAAGCGTAAGCCTCAAACTTTTCCTGGCCTAAGCTGTAAATAGATGAGAAAAGGGAAGAAGAGACTACAGAACTATTTGTTTTCCTTTCTGTTTGGGTTTAGAAAGGCTGAAGAACTGAAACAATCTGTAGGAAGGCACCCAAACGTGACAGCAAGAACCCAAAACCCAGCAATTTGCTTTAAAACCTCAACCTACCTTCTCCAGGCTTATCAAAATATCTGCCACCTTATACTTTTCACAGATCTTTGGTAGGGGATGCAGCAAAGCTGGGAAGGTTTGCACACTCCTAGAAACCCATGGAAGTACAAGGCACAATTATGCCAGGGATGTTGTCTGCCACAAGCCACTGGCTAAAATCACTGGACTCTCTCTTCCATGGGGTAAAACACATGGCAAAGCAAAGGGCCCAGCAGTGCCAGACCTGTTCATAATTGTAAATGTGCAAATAATGGATTTTCAAGGAGGTATTGAATGGTCCTATTTGGCAATGTTTTGTTTAACTTCGCACCTATAATAAATCCTGAAGCTAAACTTTTGGATCGTGTAAACTTTGGATTGGATTTGGATTGTGACTGACACAATCCAAATTAATGTACATTAATTCATTTAATTGTACATTCATCATGTTTGCTCATGTGACATGAGCAAACATGATGAATGTACAATTAAATGAATTAATGAGTAATGTGATACAGCAAGGAAGTTCTCCTCTTCATGGTAGAATGCATCCCATAAGAGCAGCAGGCATTTTCTACTAGCTTTTACAGCACAAAGAAGGTGAAAAAACCACCTGTGGTTCTGAATCAAGAATGAGACTCTTGCAGCTCTACCCACCTAGCCTGGCCCACCAGGACCCATAGTGGATAAGCACTCTTCAGCACAAGGGCAGGAGGCTGATCCACAGAAACCTCTCCTTATCTCCTGGCCAGACTGACTCACTGTTTCTCTGCACCCCAGGAAATTCCTCTTGATTTGGTTGTAATTTCTTCAAGTAGATTTTGTCTTTTTGCTCTGTGGTTGAACAGCACTCAGAGGAATAACCCCTGGGCATGAGAACAGGCCAGGAAAATCTCCAAAAGCAACCTGGGAAAATCCAGACCAGAAAATTCAGCGTACATCTTTCTACAAAGGAAAAACCTACAAAGGGTAGACCCATGCAATTGATTGGTGCTGCAGATGTCTCTGCTGAAGTTGGCCTAAAACCCCTGCTCAATGGAGTGGGATTTGACCCCTGGGAGCTGCCAGAAAGCAGCGTGTCTCCTGCAGCAGCTCTTCTGTGAAGACTTTGGGGATTCCCCTCCTGCTTCCAAAGAAGTGAGGAGTCCCTGCAGCACGACTGATTAACATCAGAGCATGAAGAGATTTTACAACAAACTGCCTGATTGCACAGCCCTCCTGTGGCCCAGGAGGTAGGATCAGTCAATGTCATGTGTCCCAACCGCCTGGGCCCCAGGTCTGCCCAGAATGAGAAGCAGTTTTGTCTCCATAAAAATGTGTCGTTTCCCACAGAAGTGACAGCTGTTATTTCAGAGGCAACTCTCTGGGTCCAGGTCATTAAAATCAGAGCATCACACAGTAAAATCATTGGGTGTCTGAAATTCCTCGGAAGCCCTGAAGCTGTTTGTTCATCAGCATAGCAGCTCCCTCCTCTGCACCCTTGGCCTTTCCCAGCTTCCTCTGTAAAGGTGGAAGGGAATTTCAGGGTATCTATTCAGTCATCAGCTGATGAGCTGCCAACAGCTCTGAGCATTCCCCCTGCTGTAATAGGCAG
>WAAG01017909.1:85905-101336 GCA_013390105.1 Tichodroma muraria | reverse complement strand
GTGATTTAATACTGGTTTGTAAATAAACCCTTCTGCCTCTTCATCCTTTTGCTCTCCCAGTTAACTGTCAAGAGTAAAAACCCTCCAGCTCTTGGTAAAGGGAAGCAACAGAGAAGAGGGAAACTTGCCTTTTGGGTGAAAGAAGGGATAGAAACTTGTATGAAGGCTTGCTCATGGATACTGCTGCATTGAAAATGAGGGAAGTTTAGGTCTTGTGTCAGTATTTCTGAAAACCGGACTCACACAGCTTCTTCCCCAGTACTGGTACCCATTGATTTTAACCAAGACAACACCTCACCACACTTGGAAACCCCTGGGAGAGGATTGGTTTTCTTGCCTCTACTTTCTCCTTTTAGTGTCGCTTAACTAAATTCCAGAACTTTGTTAAGGATTGCTGCTAAGGAGCTCCATGCCCCAGAGTTCACTTAGGGGTAAGATTTCTGTTTCAAGTTAGATGAAATACTAACAGGAATTCAAAAAGGTTTAAATTGCTCATCAATGAAACATGACTGCAAACTGGAGGACTTCTTCAGGTTTGAGGAATTAAGCCCTGGAGCGTCTGTCTAAACAGTGTAATAGAGGCAAGGGTCCTAGCTGGTTTAAGATGATGTTTAGCAAGATTTTGGAAAGGAGTGTATGACAGGTTAGATGTATGTGAAGGAAGGGCAATTTATGATAGCAGACAATATTTAGGTCTTGTAAAGGACAGGATGTGTCTTCTGCTCAAGTCAGCAGCAGCTTCTTGGTCCACTCCTGCCTTGGTTTGAAGGTGCGCAGGCCATTTTTCTAGGATCACAATTCCAGCTCTTTTCCCAGTACCATGCTATAAGCACTGCTTTCCTCTCTCTCTGTTGGTCCTGGTATTTGCTGCTGGGGTCTGGGCAGGACTGTTGGTTTTTGTCAGGAACTGAAGAGCTCTCCTCTGTGCTTATCTGGACCATCAGGTTCCAGGCTGAGGTGGGGGTCTCTGGCTGTTACAGGTTCACATGAAGTTGGTGGGAAGCATCACAGTTTAGGATTTCGCAACAGCCTTTTTGCTTTTTGCATACAGCATTCTTCCCCTCTTTTTTTTCCCCTCTCCAGTACAGAGTTTACAATGGGAGATGAACAAATTAAGTTCAAATCTGCTTCCCACACTCTCCTCCATTCCCGAAGGTGCAACCTGGGGCAGATTTCAGTCTCAGCTAGTGATGTTGGCATTGTTACTCTGATTGCTCAGTCTCTTGCCTCGCTCAACTTTTACCTTGTTTGTGTATTTTTTACATGTTTATTATGGGTCCTGGTGCCAAAATCCTTTAGCATCGTGGGAAGGTGCAATCATTTCTTAGCAAACCACTCCTCACTGCTTCCACATAAGTCTCATGATCTATATTTTAGGAGGCTGGAGCAATTAGCTGAAGTTGTGTCATTTAAGTATGTTATGAACTATCCCAAATAAGCCATTGCAAGTTAGTAAGTAGTTTAGGAAAATGATTGCCAAGTATTTTTCTCATTCATATTGTCACAAACATGATTTAAAGTTGTGGGTCTCTGCAGTGACGGGTAAAGGTAGGGAGGCAAACCTTTCCCATATTAACACAGAATGAAAATACAAGTAAATCGGTGTGTTTGGTGAGACTACCTAGATAGGCATTGGATTTAGGGGGTGTCACAGGTGTAAAGAACATAGCTTGAATGCAAACACATGGTGGGCAATTGGGTGTGCAACACGTGCATGTCCAAAACACAACTTTCAGCCTCAAAAGAGGAAGCAGCTGCTTGTGAACTACAACTGGCACGTGAGCTGGTTTTAAGTTTTACCACCACCTGGACTAAACCAAAGTAGAGCATTCCGAATTCTCCTGTGAACGAGGGGCCATGAGATAAGAATAATGCTGAAGAGCCTGCCAGTTCCTCCTCCTCTGGCATACTGACAGCTGGGACTCAGAGACCCTGCTTCTGGCAGTTCCAGGTGCTGCCAAAAAAGAAAGGCTTAAAATCCCAACAAAGCCAAAACAATGGTCTGGGAAGAAGGTTATGATCTCGAATGGAGGGAAAATGTTTGAAGTGAGGGCTCTGCAGGGAGCTGAACACCATGAGATGGCCAGGGTCCTTTGGCAAGCCCATCACTAGCTTATTAATGAGCAGCTGTGTGTCCCAGGGGGAGACAAAACCAAACCCCTTTTCACATACAAATGAGAGACAGAACAATTTTACATACTGTCACTAGTGGAAAAGACTCGGTGTTTTTCAATTTTTTTAAAACTTTTATTCATTTCTTTTTAGAAAAGGAATAAACTCTGCATGGTAGAGTGTACGGTATATAATTTCAAAACGGAACAAGTTATATGGAATGGATTATTTTCCCAAACTATTTAAAGTTGAACCTAAAATCATTTGTAAATCAACACTCATTGCCATGTAAGACAAAGGAAAACAATCAACATGTTTTTTGTTTGGTACAGATTTTCTCTACCTCTTCAGCCTGAAATTTCCCAAGGTTGGACAGAAAAGGGGGGCAAATCCCACCCATTGTCCTAATCATAATTGTACTGACCAAGCTTTGTGCTCTGAGATCTAGCAACATATGGCTTTATATACGTTCCTAAGTGAACAGTGCAACATCACCACCACCTTAAGTGTTTATTCCACATTCAAACTGTAACTGAACATCACTCTGAAACCCTTTTCCGCCCCCAAAACAACAATGATAACAATGAAAAGCAGAAAGTCTCCAGCAATCAGATTTCATCCCAGAAATGTGTGTAAACTGTAGATCAGGGTTGGGTAGCAGCACAGAAGGCAAAAGATGTGACAGCTTGATTCAATAGCATCTCTAAAGACTACTGTAAGACTGTCATTCTTTAGTCTGCATCTTGCAATCACAATTTGCTTTTTTCCCTGCAATGCTATAAAGCAATATAAGTAAAAAATCAGACTCAAAAGCAAAAGGTAGAAGCCTTTGTGGAAAGGTAAAGCTTCTGCTTAGCCTTGAGTGGTCGCTATTAGAAACAGATCTCTGCAATCAGGAACAAATCTTGAATGTATATACACAATTTGTGTGGAAAGGGATACAGCTAAGGGTGGAAGGCCTCCTACCTGACCCACAGACTGTTTTGGATTGTAGGTCTACACTACACCCATCACCTTTTTGGTCTGAATAAACCAGCAAGGCAGCCAGGGGCTCTCCAGGCTCTTGGCTCTATGGGTCCTTGGCTGTGTGGGGGCCAGAAGAAGGAAGAGGAGGAGGAGGAGGAGAAGGGAGTAAGAATGCTGTCAAAGGCCCTCCTCCCCTCACTTTGCAGCTGGCTGAGTGATGCCTGGGTTGCAGCAACATGGGACGTTACACTGGGAACGTTTAAGTGCACACTTTTCTCTTTACCCCCTCCTCCCCAATCCTGTTGGAATGTACCTATATCAGTAATCAGGTAAGTATTAATAGTAACTGTAAGCTAGCATAATCACCCTTCCCCTTAGAATGGGGGGAGAGCAACAGCATCAAACAAATTTCCATTTGTCCTGATGTGTAACCTTTCCAGATCCTGTAGAGCAATTTTATGCAGGCTTTTTTCATATTAGAATTTAAAGGAGTCAAAGCTGGTAAAGAAACTGGATGTTTCCTGGCCTAACTGAAGGAAATAATAAAACTGATTAAAGTGAGAGTGAAAGAAAGTAAGCATTAGTGTGTTTGCGTCCTCTGGTATGTCCCACTTCTCTACGTTCTGCTCACAAGCCCTTTCCATATTCTGAGCAAGCACTCCCAAACTTAGAGAGGTAAGGCTTCAGCTGAAATCTCACAGTTGAGATCATTTATTTTTAATTACCACAAATGTAATAACTTGACTTTAGCAGATCCATGTGGGGCATGCTGAGGGCAAGGCTTGTTAAGTGAACCAGCACAGGAGAAGACTGGACAGGGGTGGAATCCCACATGATAACAGCAATTGAACAATGTCCATCAGCATGACATTAGCTTAGTGTGGATATAGCATCAGGAACTTGGATTAAGCCTTTAAGTTTTCTGTGTGTCCAATCAGAACCAGGGAAACTGCAAGAAGTTTTACCATAAAACTCCAGTACTGCAGTGTCTAAAGGAACTGAATCTCAGTGGGCACAGATTTTAGGTTTTGCACAGTCAATCCTAGTTAAAACCCCAAAACTATAATGGCTGATGCCCTGCTGTTGGAGCCTTAAGACACCCATTATACTGCTGAGCCCTACTCCTTTTTTTTTTTTAATAAAACACTGTTTTAAGATAGAGCACAATAAATGTGCTTATTACGCACTCTAACATAGAGCACAGAAATACAACACTACAGAGTGCAAGTCTAACCATCTCCACAGCGGGAAAAGTGCGAAGGTTAAAAATATGCATGTGGCTTAACACAAGATATTTTTAAAATACATGACATGGAAATCTTATACTAATGCTTTCATCTTTACCACAAACATGACTGAAAACTTAAGGTCAGTTGCTGATCCTTCTCTCGCAGTAGCAGTAGTGTAATCCTTTCAAAGGTACAATGTTGGAAAGATCAGATAATAAAAAAAACCCCAAGTGTCCAAAAATGATCCCATTTACCACTTCTGCAGTAGTTACATTTTCAAGAAGTAAACGTGTAAGGTCACCTTGATCTTCACCATCAGTAACTGATACACTTGGAAACAGCTAAGCCAACCACCTGGACTGAGATCAGTTCGGTGTCACACACGCACACACACACGGATACACACACAAATACCCCACAGGAAAAAGTGCACTTTCAATTGCTGATACAAAAATAGATTGGCACATTCTTTTTGACACAGTGAAGATATCTTCTTTAAAAGCTTTTTCACTTTAAGAAGTCCTCTTGGAATCTGCAGCAGGTCTGTAGAAAAAGCGCTACGAGAATGCACTCAGTGGGTTTCCAGGGTTTGTGTGATGGGGAGAGGGGTGGTCATGGAGGCTGCCCTTCTAATTTTTGCCTACTTTTATAGCTGTAGTCCCTACAGGTAGGGTCAGTTGCCACCCAGTTTCAGCAGTGAACTATTCACCAACAGCTGAGTCTTCACCTGCTTTGAGAAAGCAACGATACATAAACTGGTCAAAGCCAAGAGTCGATGCAGTATTTCCTGCAGGCAGAAAAACTGTTTTGGGAGGGGGGAGAGAGAGTGAAGTGTTAGGAGTCTGATTTTGCATTTCCAGTAGTAACTGCGGCTCGGGAGAGCCGTGCGGGAACAGTCAGGAGCCCCTTCCCCGCCGGGCAGCCAGCGCTAGGAGTTCTGCACCAAGCGTCTGTAGTGCGGCATCACTTCGTGCTCGGGAAGGTGGAGGGCAAACTCCAAGGCCACCAGCACCGGGAACTCGAAGGCGATCAGCTCTCGCCTGTTCAGCCGGAACTTCTCTTCCAGTTTCTGCAACCACAGCCGAGGGGAAAAAAATAAATTAACAAAAACGGGGTGAGGGTTTGCCTTTCCGGAGCTTTCTCAGAAATGACATTATTCAAAACATGCATGCTGCTGTCATTAAACTTCTGTCCTGATTGACTTGCAAGGCTCTAGGTTTAGAAAATCAGAGCTGTGTGAACTGGATGTACCGGATCCTTACTGTGAAGGTGAACTCATAGAACTCAGCCAGCCATGCTATTTCTGACACATTCATCACTTCACTCATTCCACTGCGAGCAGATACATCTTCTAACGATCACAGTGATTACCACTGCAGCAACAGGAAATTCCTGGCTTCATGCAAACATCAGAATCACTTGTGTAATGGAAGACACGCATCTTGCAATTGTCCACAAATTTCCTGCACTGCTTGAAATCACTAGTTTTCCTTTCAGCATTAGGCTGTGCTACAACACCCCATTGGGGAAATTATTTTGCCACAATTTGATCTTAATACCTCAGAGGCAGAAGGTGTCGTAAGAACAGTGAGTAACAAACTGCTATTCTCAGGGGAGATGAGATGGGTTTTATGGTTGGTTTTGCGCTGTAATGTACTAAACCTCCCATATGCTCTGCTGTTTTCACTGGATTTGGATGCTACAAGGAGGCAACCAGATGCTTAGGGATATTTCCCCCCTCATCCTCTTCTTAGGATCTCCCTGGCTTGCTACTTTTCTGCCCATTGGGTGTACTGCGAAGTTCAATGTCTTATGGACGGGCCAACGTTTCAAGATAGCAAGAGAGGCCAGATCTTCCAATTCCCACTTGGCTGATTTTTTTTTGTGATTATTCAGAGGGCTTTCTAACAAACTGACTGTCAACCGAGCTCTGTGACTGGGGGAGGAGGGCATGAGTCCAGTCCTGCCCTCTGTCCACAATCCCATGTCTCTTCCTTTGAGTGAGCTGGCAGTAGACACATACCAAAACACCAGCCTAACTTTCTGTAGCATTAAATCAGATTGGTACCTTGGTGCTTGCAGAGGACTATAGCAGAACATCACCATGTCACCTCTTTCATGTGAACTGGGTAGAAGACCAAACACCCTACTCTACAAAAAACATCTGGACTGAGGTGTTCTAATAGGAACACCTCCTTAGGTTTTCTTGCCCAAAAGCTGAACTTGATAAAAGAAATACAAATGTCTATTGGACTCCATCTGAAATTAGCATCTGCATTTAATTCCCAAAGGAGAATCCTTATTGACACTCTTGAAGACATAATTAAAAGCAAAATTAATTTCCTGAGGGTTCACCTGTTGCCTTGTATTGACAGAATGATGGTCAGATACATCTCAAACCTCACCGTATCTGACACCAGGGCCTCTATCCCATCAAACAAGCTTCCCACACCTCTGCAGGGACATTGATCACTACTACTTCCACAAAAATGTGTAACAAAAAAAAAGGTATTTAGCTTGTTGTATATCTGGAAGCCTAAAGGAGAGTACGTCCACCAACAAACAGGCTTGCACAGACCACACACTGGCACTTCATGTAGATGGAACACCGGAGTCCTACGGATACGTACATCTATAAGATGCTTGACTTCATGTTTTCTGAGGTCACTGCCAATTTTGGCTGCTAAAAGAACACAGGCCCCAGCACAAAGCTTTCTATTCTGCTTGTTCAGCTTCCCCTTGAGAGCGAGCTTCTCAAAGTAGACAAAGGCCATGGCCACTGTGGGCTCTTCAAAACCACATTCCTCTTGAGCAAGCTTGCGCATTTCTCTCTTCAAGCTGAGTAAAGAGACCAGAGAAGCATGATGTGAGATGAGTTTTAAAGCATTTCTCATTTCACCCTAAGAGCCACACTTTCAGAGATTCCTGCTTAGTCAAATGGAAGGGAAAACATAATTTTGGGCATTATAGTGTGCCCAAATATATATTATGCAACATAATATCTGGGCAGATATCTTTATGCTGTTTTGGGGGCAAATTTCATGCCACGTTTTTACATCACCAGTCCCTCTCACTGCTCCCAACAGACAGTTGCGTCAAACTATAAAAGCAACCAAAAATGCTCTGACAATTTTAGCAACAATATTTTATCAGAGGTCCTACGCTGCATACCATTTGTTTAGTAACAACATTTTGATTACTGGTGCTCTGTATGCAGCTTTTGCTGCTGGTTATGGTTGGTCAAATCCAAACTGACAGTTCTGTCCATGTACTGCAGCCCTGTCTGGTTACAGAGCAGTGTGGCTCAGTGTCCTTCTGGCCACTAGGGTCAAATGAAATTATCATTACTTCACTGGAGCAGTATGTCTAGCCTGCTACAAGAGAAACAGAGATGGAATATTACAACTTTGCTGTGAAGCCAACTATTCATTTTGCTTCTGGCCAAGGCACAAAAGTCAGCACTTCTCTTTCCTCAGTCTCTTTTTAAGCCATGAGTGCCATGAGCTTAGAGACTGTTGTGTTATTTTTCTGGGTATTTTAATACAGTGCATGCCCAGCTCTTATCCTCATCCCGTTAGATGCTGTGTTTGACACCTGACCAGTGCGTGTTTGCACATTCCTCTATCCTGTTTACTCATCCTGTTCACTCATCCCAGTAATCAAAGCAATCATCTGACTTACTCTGCACCTCTGTTGGTCAGTGCTCCTCGAAGATCAATCAGCACTGTTCTTCCCCCCATGTACAGCAGGAATTGCAGTGACATGTGAGACAGCTGCATCACACTGCAGCCTTATCGAGCTTTGCAACATACCTTCTTATTTTACTGAGGGTCAGCTTGATGTGAGGGAACTTCTCCTTAAAGGTCTCATTCATGTCCTTCTTGAGATCTGATGGCTTCACGTAGTCTATGACCGTGGTCTGTAACACACATCAAGAGAGAATTACTCTTTTAGTTCGTAACAAAGAAGATCACTCGATTCCCAGAAACAAGGGATACCAAACATGTGCCAGTCAGTCCCAATGCTTTCAGCAGACAGAAAAATTAAGTTTGAACTAAGGCAACTATTTTTTTGTGACTGACAAAGGAAGTAGTGACCTATTCAGCACAAGCCTTGAACAATACATACCTCATTAGCACCCTCCAAGTATTGCTAAGAGTGAGTTTAAGATAAATGTAGCTGGATGAAACTCACCTGAGAAGTCTTGTAAGATAAAAAAAAAAAATTATCACAATAACTGACATGATGACCAAATTTTAGTGGATAGCTCCATGTGGTTGAGACCCATTGTGAGTTTCTCTCAAATTGATTTTTTTAAAGAAACCACTGGTACAAACTCTTGACTGCTCCAGCATACATTCATGATAAAATAAGTAATCAGCTCATATGGCAGGTCACTCAGTAGAGTGGAAGGCAGTAATGCTGTGGTAAGTTACGCAGTAAATGGACAAAAGAGTCAGGACAACATTCAAAGTGTACAGTCTGTCTCCTTTGAGCTTCCTATTCCTTTTTGTTACAACCTAAGGAATCTCCTCAAGTTGCAGAGGGTTCTCCTGGCCAACACAGCACCTGTATCTGCTGGGTGCCAGCGCTTCTCTTGTTCCCTCAGTCTTTGTTCAGGCTGCACTTTGCCCAAATCCTCTGTCACCATTCACCTGGCCAAAACCTATCAGCTCAACAACAAATCAACCTTTATTCTGGGAATGTGTCAATTCTCTTCCAAGCTTTGGCAGTTCTGCCCATTGGACAGAAGTGGAGAGGAGTCTCACCTTGGGCACCCACGGGACAGCCTGGTCCCCAGGCATCCAGCTCCTTGCCAGCTTCAAGTGTGTAAGAGAGCAGCAGGGATAGTGCAGTGCATTCTCCTGCTCATAAAATAGTATTTCCCTTCTAATTTCTGGTTTTGATAAATCTGTATTACAGCAAAGGGTTGTTAACACCAAATAACAAGAGGTGGAAAGAGGCATGCAAAACCCTTGCTGCATGTTATGACTTTATAAAAGGTGGAGCTCTGCTGCAATATATCCCATGGGAATTGAAATCAGCCAAAAAGACTGACTGAATATGCTTTCAGGCTTTTTTTCTATCAATAAAATAATATAAGGAAGGGCTTGGGGGATACAAAGTGCAATGGCTCTAGAGAGAAAGGAGATAGTTCCCTTTATCCAATCATGCTGTTCTCTGTTTCTAAAATAAGCATGAAGGAGAGTAAAACTCACCTAACTTTTCCTGCACTTTATTTAGGAGATGCAGTACTGAATTATCGGGAACTTAGAGCAGAGCATGTGTTCCCCCTGAACAGTGCCCAGCAGTATTTGAGGCAAACTATAATAGAGAGGAAAACCCCAAGTTTTTGCCACAGGGTGTTGTTATGGTCATGCACAAGTTTTAAAACATGGGCCGTTCTGCCACATCAACACTCTTCAGCCACACCTGCTGCCCTGCACGTGTATGGATGAGCCTGACTGCAGGTTCAGGCAGACAGTGCAGTGCCCCCGAGGTTAAACATTCATAAGCTGCCTCGATGCTGAAGCAAGCAATGTGCTGCCAGAGAGGAAAAGACAGGGAGGAGAAGGGAGGAGAAGCCTTGCCCTGCCCGGGATCGGGATCGGTGGGAAAGCCTTCAATGTGTGGAATGTGTGGGCCTGCCTGTTTTAACCCTGCTGAGGCTGGAGGGACGTATGCACACACCATGCAGCCGTGGCTCTTCACTGCAGACAGCTTCTCACAGGCTTCATCCCGCCTGGCAGGGCTCAGACCTCTAAAGCAGAAGAATTAAGATTTTAACAACTACCCCTTTTCCTTTCTTTCCCTGGAGTGTTGCAGCCTGCCTGCCTACTCCTTGGTGTTGTTGCTAAAGGATTACCACCAAGCTGGGTGCTGATGATGTTCAGGTATGCTGGGAGTTTTACGTGTTAAGGGGCTTTCTCTCGGCACTGCTACAAGAGGACACTGAAACAAGCCACATCTAATTTAGACCACTGCTGTCTGCTACTCAGGGTATAGAAACATGGGTCTGTGCTGCTCTTGATAACAGAGCCAAGAGACATTAACCAGATACATCCTATTAAATGTAAAGATGATTTTAGCTACTAACAGTATTTTTTGGTTGTCTTGGGCAATCCTACAAATAGGAGCTCAGTGCTACCGTGTAAAGCTACCTGACACCTTACTTCATGCCTCACTACAAACCTAACTGCCCGTTGTTAGTTCTTCACTACCACAGAGCTCATAGTTTTATCTTAATTAACTTCTTGCCTTCAGCTCTCTCCAGGTTATCTTTTTCTTTTGCTCATGTGCACAACAGAGACCACTCCTCAACAGAAAGGGCACAGCAGCGGAGAGAGGGCCTGTCCATCCTCCAGGTTCAGCTGAAGGGCTGCACGAAAGTTGTGTCGAACAGCAAGTTTCAGCTGCTTTCACCTTCAACGAATGGGTGTCAGGGTGGCTCTGGGGGCCACTGTGCAGAGGGGGAGTGAGTCCTAGGCTCTAACACTCAGCAGCAGCAGCCCCCTGGGATGCACCTTTCCCCATGGCTGCTCTGCAGGAATCAACTTGCTTTACCTGGGACTCCTCCAGCCTGTGGGAGGTTTGCCAGAATTCAGCTAAATTCTCTTTGGAAGGAGAAAAGCTCCTTTTAAAAATTTAATTTAAAGCAAAGCGCTCAGAGGCTTGAGACTAAGCAGACAGCTTAAAACTGAGAACAGTAAAGAGGTACGGTTATTTTTAAACACAGAGATTTGTCAATTTTGTCCTGATGATAAGGATCACCCCCTCTGCAACTCTGAATACTGCCGCTTCCTGTGAGACAACAGTCTCTGCGATACAAATCACAATAATGAAATCCAGATGAAAGCTGGTGTGCGCTGGTTTTGATTCATGTAACAGGATAACGGCAGCATGTTTGAACACACTGGCTCTAAGGCAGCTGTCTCATCTTGTCAGTGCCATGCTGGAGAGCTCAACTAACTGCCCGTATTCTCAAGAAAAGGATTTGTACGAGGGGATTTTTTTTTTTTTGTCCCTTGAGGTTTTTTTCCATCATAGCTGCTGCAGAAGATGGACTTTGAGCAACAGGATGCTGCTTGTCCAGCTGGTACCTACAGAAATGCATCCAGTGCGTGCAGGATCCTGCCTAGCAGATAGGCAGGCAGAAAATACCCCTAAAAAATATCTGTTGAGAGGTAGTTTAAAAGCAATGCTGGATTAGCACCTGTCAAGTGATCAAATCAGTTACCCTTCCAAATGGTTTCTGACCAGGCACCTGAGTACCCCTGTTGCTGGGGCACAGCACTCATGAGGCTACACAGAAATCTTGGTCCCCAGCCCTGATCCTGCCCAAGGCACCTTATGCACCCTGCAAACAGCTTGCCACTGAGCAGCAACCCCCACTGCTGCCCCTGCCCACGAGTAAGGGGGTGGAGGAAAGCTCTGGGTGGTCCAGTAACCCACAAGAACCAGCTGGGATCTGACAGAGGAGGGCTTGAACACAACGTCATCCTTCTCTGCCTGCTCCCTGCTCAGCATTTACACCTCTCTTCTGTTTTAGGTCACATCACTACACTTGAGCTGCCTGTGTATCCCACATGAAGCTGCCACGTGAAGAAAAACATATGACTGTCCGACCAGGACAATTCTGGTATTGCCTGGGTCAGGCAATTGATCTCTGATCAATACTGATGCTCTAAATTTCATGAAGGCTTTGCAAATATTTCCCTAAAAGGAGCACAGCTTTTCTCTGTCCAAACATGCTTTATTATACATAATATTATTCCCCACCAGGCAGGCACTCTGTACTCCCAGAGCTGTCAGACACATGAACAAGGCACTGGGAACTACTAAACTGTCTCTCTCATAGTCTGATCTCCAATGTTTTTAACTTCTGTCATCCAGAACCGTCTGTCTTGTTTCTCACAGCTTATTTGCACGGAACACATTTCAATTCAGCATCCAGCAATACTCCTTCGTGGGCTCTGTTACGTTCTCTGTATACAGATCTGTGTATGTATATTTTACTTTGCCAATGGAAGCTGCACAAGACAAATGAAAACCTTGATATATGGTAGCTGACAGATGCCTGGACAGCATGATAAACGCTTCGGCCCAAGTCTCTACTCTACAGACTTTCTGCATGGCTGGCAGTTTTGAACTTGGAGCTCAGCTCATGTGTTATTCACAAGCGTTTTCAAGCAGCTGCTTTCTCACAGGAAAGCTGTATATATAGTTTCATAAATATGGGAGGAGAGAGAATGCCTGAAATGGTTGGTAAGACTGGCAGGATGAAATATTGTTGAAAATAAATCCTTCTTTGGCATGCAACCAGTAAAAGATGATCTAGCCTTGGATGCCTCTATCTTTTAGCTTGAGAAGGATAAAATCAGAATAAAATAGGTGAATAAAATGAAGACGTATGATAGGCTCTCTTAGCTGTTGTTACTGTGTACCCCTGATAAATCTACTTCACAGAAAGCAGACAGAAGACTGATACCTGAAACAGACTTTTGGTAGGTCACTGATAAGTTCTCAGCCACGCAAGTGAAAAGAAGTCAAAAATTCTGCACTCTCTGATTATTTTAATTCATGCCATAGCTGACCAGCTACGTACCTATATCAACCACCTAATACATATACTTATGGCTTATGATGCATATACATGGGAAATCGTGATAGAAAAGAGACTTTAAACTGTGATGGAAAATGGCAGTGATTCCAAATTATAACTAAAATTCTAAAAAAGGAAGCTAGACTAAAATAAAATGTTTCTGTTGTTACAAAGTTACTAACATTCAAGGACCTTAAACTGAAAGATTTTGAATTTCACAAGGCAAATAGTCTCAAAACTGCCTCTTTGAAATTAAGTACATGGAAGGACACCAGTTTATTTTATATTGTTATCACTCTGGAATTATTCTCAAAATAGTTATTTATTGGAGTCTCAGCCAAACATAGCATCAAATGCATAGGGCACAGGATTTGATTATCTACCACTGCTATCCTCTGCTCCCTGGGACTTTTGGGTACAAGGTCATTAGCTGATAAAAAAGCAGTCTGGAGATACTTAATATACAGCTACAGAAGTGGCTCAAAGAACAGGGTGACAGCACTGAAGGACGCTGGCTGTAGTGGAGTCTGCCTGACCTTGGTGCTCCTTGTGAAAGGCACAACGGGGGAACGACAGACCAAACGCATTATGTCATCATGCAGGGCTTTTGTTAGACCAAAGGGCCGGGGCAGCAAGCAGTTCTAATTTTAAAATCACACTGGAGGACTAATGTTAAACAACGCAGCCCGGCTGCGCGCACCGCTAGCGCGGTACCTGGCAAGTGCAGGCTGGCAGACAGGCACTGCAACAGCTCTGCAGAGTTTTGTGACACACTTCTTTTATTAGTGGTGGGGAGATGTCAATTTGGTTTTTATATAATTAAACCAACACGCTGACATTGTAGCTCAGTACCCAAACCTAACTCCAAGTGTACCCCCTGAGCACAGACAGGTGGATATTTCAGGGACGCCACTACAGAATGGGTCAATTCAAAGTCAACGTGCTGCTGATCTGGGTTTTTCTTCTTCTGCTGCAAGTTTGGCAGCACACAGTGACCAGCTAACATGCTCCTGTGTTTCTGTGTTACCAGCAAAAGCAAGACTGCAGGATCAGCCTCAAGCCCGTTGAGAATGAGTTTTCTAGTTCGGCACAGAAGGGGTTTCTACTGGAAAGAATGCAGAGAGACCAGGGAGGCACTGACGAGTCTGTACATATGCTGGTCAACACGAGATTTGAGGAAATAAATTAATGCTTAGTCTGGTAGATAAAGTTCCTGTTCTAGAGAGATTTAAGAATCTGTGCGAATTCCTGTTTTAGCAGAATCAGCCAGGAAGACATCTGTTAACCATGACATGATGTTTCCCTTCCCCCCACCCCCCAGCATGAATTTTTTCTTTCTCTTACTGTTTATATTGTGGCAGAGATTGCAGACTCTCCTACAAAGTCAACACAAAATGAAATAATTTCTCCAGGGCAGACTAGAGTTCGAAATACAACTAATACAATTAATAGAAGCCATAGAGTTTGTATTGGGAAAGTATTGAAGAATACTTTCAGAATTGTCTCCTGACAGGCAATTTGTGGGTATTACTTTTAGAAATGCAACAGGGAAGTGTATGCTCTGTTAAGCCTGAGACTTCACTACAAAAAACCACAAAAAACAAAACCAGAAAACTCCACAAAAACAAAACAACAACAAAAAAACAACCAAAAAACCAAATAAAAAAACCCAACAAAAAACAGACCAAACCAAAAGCATTTCTGCTTCCCCAGAGCAATCTTCAAGGAGGAAGCTGAGCTCCTCCTTGAAAACAGCTGACGACTTGCAGCTAACACTTCTCTCCAAGAGTCAGGGCTAATTCAGCTCAGTAAAATTAAAAGACTATAAAGTCATTGTCAGTGATGATATAAACTCAGGCTCCACAAAAATCGAGCACATACAGTGCTAGCTGCATGTATTTCTGAATAAACTCCAAGCCGGGCCACACATTTTGTCTGTCTTATGCCTCAGGATAAAGCCTGCAGTGTCTACTGATGCATCATTCACACAGACCTCACCGGAGGTCTCCCAGCGGAGAAATCCTGGCCTGCAAAGCACAAGCCAGGCTCACGGGAGTAATATCAGTGCACGCAGCTCTATCCCGCAGGCAGTGACGCAGCCCAGCATCCACTCCTCTTCCACACCTTCCCCCCATTAATTGCTCTGACATCCCTAACGAGGGGTGAGGGGAATATCTACGGGCTCGCAGCTGTCAAGCATTAATGCTAAATCCTGGCCGGGTAACGAAACTTTAATTACAAGCTGCAGCTCTCCGCGCACAACAAAAAGCCGGGCGCTGACATCAGAGCCGCTCTCAGCTGCCGCCGCGCTTGCGAGAGGCAGCAATTGCAGCCGCGTTCCGCCCAGCACCAGGGCCGCGCCCGGCCCCCGCCGTCCCCTGGCAGAGGGCTGGCGCTGCCACAGCGGCTGTGCACGGTCAGCGAAAGACCACAGGTCTCTCTCGCGCTGGCCCCAGACTGCAATTTGCTTAAATTGCAGGGTGCGCCGATTTTTATATTTGGGGGGGGGGGGGGGAGAAAAA
>WAAG01017909.1:27857-85897 GCA_013390105.1 Tichodroma muraria | reverse complement strand
TTTGTTGTTGGGGGGGGGGGGGGAAGAAAACGACTTGAAATTATAAGCCTATTATGCTCCTGCTCACACTGATGTGAACTGCAGGGAGAGGGGGAGCGACTGCCAGTAGAAACCAGATGTGACTAAAATCTCCTACATAGCCAATATGGCCTTATATTCAGCTTTATGCACAAGCCCTTGCCCAAGCTGAAAAATTCCTACTTAACCTGCAAGCTCCCAGGACACTCCAGCACTACTTTTTCTCCCCTCCCTTGGCTGAAGGAGGCACCAGCACCTCGTAAAATCTTTCAGCTGAGCACTGAAGAACAACCATCCTTGCAAAGGATCCTTAGCTCCTTGCAAAGCCGTGCAGCTCCTGCACGGCATCACAGCTATGCTGCTTCGGCTGCGGGCAGGCAAAACCCCAGCCGAGAGAGCCCTTGGCACCTGCCTGTGATCCCCCTCAACAAAAGAAACAGAGCACTTAATGTCCTTCAACCCTTTCTAAGATTAGTGCCTGCCTTCAGAAAGGGAGATGGGAGTCCCACAGACCCTCAGGCAGTGCTGAAGAAGCGACTCTGGAAGGTAAATTCAAAAAAAAAACCCCCTCAACTGTCAAGACATTTTTTCAGACATAGCAGTAATTAACACTAGAGAAAATAAAAAAGCAGGGAGATCGCTGTCAATGCAAATATATTCTAGATAAACAATGACATTGATATTAACAACTGTCCTTGAAGTCCATTTTTCACCTTTAAGGCATCTAGTCATACCCCTTGTCAAATCCCCAGACAGCTCCTTTTACAATGAAGTACAAATATAAGATTTTGAAATGCTGTGGTCAACCAACATACAGAGAACAACACTGAATACTTCAGCACTGAATACCCACTCCTGGATGGAGAACTGCCTTGCAAGATGCCATCCTGGCTGCCCCATTTAACCATGTCCATGAGAACATCAAGTTAAAAAGGGATCAAAGATCTCAGGTGGTTCTAGGGGACTTGTACTGCCTGGCAGACACTCACAGCCTGAGGAAGGTCAGAAATACAGCCATGTCTGCTAGAGCTACGTTCCCTTTGGATGTTGGCTAACAATGTCTTTCTCCTTGAGGGAAGACAGTTCCCCGTCCATGACAGTGACCATATCAAAATCTGACAAATATTTTCCCACACAGATGTAGCTGCTATAAAAGGTTGTCACTTTGTGGGTTGGCAGCCAAAAACTAACTCACCAACCCTTAAAGGAAAACTGGCAGCAAGTAGGAAGAGATCATTCTGGGCTTTCCATTTGAAAATCTAGAATAAACTATGCACAATTAAGAACTTAGAACTCAATTAAGCCTCTGTGTGCAACAGACAGAACATTCCTGCTAGCAAGGAGATAATGTTCAATCCACATGAAACACTTAGAGCTTATTTTGAAGAAGGAGCACCCAAGAGCTGAATTACCCCTGGGATGGGGGGCAGATGAGAACATACAAGGGCTGTATCTTCACATACATTAGAATGTCTTCTCTTCCAAATTAAACAAGAACATGGACAACACTTTAGACCTCAGTGTTTCAAATCCTATCATATCTGTATATAGGTAAGAGTAGTAGGTCACCACTTTGGGGAAAAGAAATAATCTTTTTCCCTACTACCTACTGTTACTCTGGATGTATAATCCAGACAGATATATGCTCACATGTGTATGACTGCACTGCAGCTTGCAACAGTCCTGCCAAAATAATCTACAGACTTGGAGCAATCAAAAAACAAGGCTACAGAAGTCTCTCAGCGCAGAAAACATTTAGTCAGAGCACAGACCATGGAACAGTTATGTGTCTGTATTGTAAAGGGTTTGGATACAGTGAGAAATATACAGACTCTGCTCTTAATTGCTGCAATTAAAGGGAGGACTATCTCATGGTGAAATAAATACCTGGGAAACAAAGCTGTTCAGAGGAGTGAATGATTAGCATCAAAACACAGCATAGCTTCATGACTTCAGAAAAACCCCAACGGGCACCCTCCTATTTTGTAATAGGTGCCAGTTTGAGGAAGTATAAATTTTCCTCTGAGAGAATGAGTGCATTGTTTGAACAAGCCTTTCATCTAAAGCATTTATGAAATACAGCAGTAATAAAAGTGTTTGCTTTTGTAATACCTCCATGAGTTTGTTTTAACATGTCTTGAGAAGTAACTGTCATTTAGAACAAAGCATTCTCAACAGCTCATATTAGTAGATTAAAAATAATAACAGTCTTCTTAAAATACGGCCAAAGGAAACCTCAACCTTCAGAATTTTGCTACTGGAATTCCTCTGTCCTACACAGAATCACTTACCATATATGAAGGAAATATTAAAACCCGCTTATGTTTGCCACATGGCCACTGGGGATCATCTAAAAGATTTGGGTCGTACTCAACAAAGTCTCCCAGGTCGCTACCTATAAAACAACAGTTTAGATATAGAATTCTGAAAGGAATTCATTACATCAAGAAATCTCTGGACTTACAGAAGTGGCAAACGAGTTCACAGATAATGCACAATAATATCTCCATTCAAGATTTTTTAAAGAGATGAAAAATTGCTCTAAGTCTTGACAACTCTAAGTATTTGTATACTAATGTGATTCGCCAAGATATAGAGGACCTAGAGCTTAAGAATTACCTGGTAAATGTGAATTTAGGGCTTAGAGAACTGCAGAATTATATAAAGCTCCACAATGACTTTTATTCCTGGCAACAAGTTTTCATCTGTTCAAGCAGATGTTTTGATTTGTTTCATTTATCATGCCAAAATATTTTAAGCATATAGTGCTTTGGCTTATGTTTTGTGTCCGGTTTTGTAAACACAGCCCTTTCCAGCCTAACAAAGGTCACAAGTGGAATTCACACCTTCAGCTTCTGACTACTGTGTTGCCACTGTAAATTTTCCATAGCAAAGGAAGGTAAGGACAAGCCTGATGCAGGCGGAAGAAACAATGCTGATGACAGGAGGAGGCACGCTGGGTGCCATCGGGGCTGTCAATACGACCAATGTGCTTGGTTATTTAACTTCCATCCCCCACAAGCAAGCTTTACAAGCAAATATGGAATAAGCTGTGCTTCACCCACAACAGAAGACTGGATTTTATTTAAGTTAATGGGGGGAACTAAAACACATGTCACTCCTTTGCAATAACTGCCTACCATCAGGGTACCCAAGGACATTAAAACTTGAGCTACTTGAGAAGTTACCTGCATCAATGCTCCCCTGGGTGCTGTTAGCTCTTCCCAAAGAAAGGCTACGATGGCTTGCATTGCGAAATTGGGAGAAAGACGAGGTGGAATCTATTGTGTTCCTCCGAGTTCCCAGAGCATTGGTGGGAAACAGGAACTGTGTATAAAAAACCGTCTAAAAAAAAAAAAAAGGTCAGAATGGACAGACAGTTACTTTCAGCCCAGCTTGGATACAGTGGGATGCCTTTGGTGCATTCCAACTGGAAGCAAGAGAAGCCAAATTAACGGAGGATTTTCTGGATTTAGTAGTTAGGCACAGATGAATAAAAACCAGTCACCTACATTTGCTTCAGTGCAGCTTGTCCATGCAAAAAATGCTTTTGCANACCCCCTGAGCTGGGGGGCAGCTCTGTCTCCTGCCCCGCTTTGGGAGCCGGGCGGGCTCGGAGCTCACACACACACACACACACACACACACACACACACACACACGTTCTAATACACTGGATTTACAAAATACTAGTCAAGGGTCAGATTTAAAAATATATCAGTTTGGTCAGGTTTTTTCCAGTGGGCCTTCTCTGTAGCACATTTCAGCAGCTTCTTTACTGAACTAGCATCATCTGTATGGGTCCCTCAGCACACAGCTGCCTGAGGCAAATCACTTGAACATCGCTAAACTGAAGCACTTTCTCCGCTATTTTTCTTTCTCAGAACTTTGTCTGGCAGAGTCTTATTGATGTAATAAGTGAGCTCCAGTTCACAGCAATGGTAGTGGGAGATCATTTACTACCTCCACAACATGGACTAAGTGTGAATGAGTAACTTGTGACAAAATTATTTTTAGAGTGAACTGATTCTCTGCTTGTACCCCTGGCCAAGAAAAAGATACACCTTGCTTCTTGTTGGCTCACTTTCCAACAATAACATTGCACTGAAGGAAAAAATGTGTTTGAGACTGGTTTACGAGGAGGTCAGAACAGGTATCAAATAAAACATGTGAGGTTTCATTATTTATAAGCAGACAGATTGTCCTCAGGAATTTACAGCCTGTGGTCTGGCCTGACACCTGGTTAGGTGAGCACATGTGTAGCAGCATTGACCCAGGGCCTTTAAATCCACATCTGACAGCAGATTGAGTAAAACTGAATTGCAGAAAGTAAATCTTTCAGGAAGAAATGTTCTCTTCTATGATTAAAACTGTCTCTCCTCTACATATTTCTTTAAAATCGATCACTTCCCTAAAGATTCATATTTGCTTATTCTGTTCAAGTGAATGAGCTCCCGGATTTTGAAAGACTCGTCAGTTTTGTGTCACTGTCTTCCTGCTCTCTGGAAAAATATTAAGCAAAATGTATTAAATACAATTGAAAGCAAACAGAATTACAGCTACAACTCTCACCAGAAATTATTCTCAAGCTCCTGACAATATACCCTGCAGTGATATCTCCTGCTGGAGCCAGGGGAAGGCTGTGTAATTCAGTAATGCTTTACACACTCAAATATTGCCAGAGGCAAATTTCTTCAAGGATACAGAGTTGTCTGCGTTGACAGTTTGGGCAGTCCTCATGAATTTCTGCTAAGCTTATTTACAGTTGTACATACTGTCCTTTAACTACTGTGTTACAATGCATGTTAAAATTGCGCTTCTTATTAGTTAAGCCTTTTTTTTTCCCCTGTAACGTAACATAAACTCTAAGGGAGTAGGAACTGAAGCATCCCCACCTTCCCATCTGCTCCGAGCTCCACACCTTCAAGACCAATTATCTCTTTCAGACACACTCCAGTAGAATGGCACTGGCGTCCACCATCCAGCTTCATATCCCTGGGAAGCAGAAAGAAGAGCAGAAACAGCTCTTAATACATGCACCTTGTTCACTTCCACCACCAAATGCTGAAATAAGGTGCAGCATTAATCCAGACATGCCAATGCAAAGCACAGACCAGACAGCTCTTCCTATGGGAAGCACTTGTGTAGTCTTCAACACTTTATAGAAAAAAACCCCATTTTGTTCATGGTTGCAGCTCATACCCCAGCCTATGATGCAGAGCAAGGTTCCCCATCGCTGGGTACCTCTGACAGAACCTGGAACTGGGAGGGAACTGGAAGTCATATACACTTCAGGTGAGACACAACAATCCAGCATGAACACTTGACCGCCATGTATCTGGCAGGCAGATGTTCCCAGACCACACACCCATGTTCCCCTACGTGAAACAGAGGTAATTTCCTGTGGAAGATTCCAGGAAGGATTTCTGCTCCTCTGAGAATACATGAGAGTGGCCAATTTCCAGTGACCCTTCTTGCTGGAGGCCGACAGGAGAAAGGCAGTTTTCCATGACCCTAGCGTGGAAACTTGGGGATCTACTTCAGCAGGACTGACCCACCAGGCATCTTCCATTTGGAGATAAATGAGATGCCTGAGACAAGCAGGCTGTATCTCATGCGTTAGCCTCATGATCAAAATGTGAGCAGGGGTAAAAAACACTAGGAGCAAATCTGTGCTTCACAAATGTCAGCTGTATAAAACTCCGCAACATTTATCTTGCAATATTTTCCTGGCTGATTGCTGCTGAGATCCAAGTGTGTGCTCAAAACTCCGTGTGGGAGAGATGCTGACATGGAGGCCAGGAGAAGTCCTGCAGGCTCTTCACCCAGCTGGAGGCTGGGCTATCTCCTTTGACATCGTGGCATACAATACACCCTCTTTCCTTGTCTTTCCTCTCCAACCTATCACACATTTTATTTCTCTGAAACATTGCTATCCTGAGTCCCCAGTAAGTCAGGTACCTCACTGCTGGAAAAATCCAACATGACTATCTTCTGGAAAACATACTTCAGTGACAAGGGAAAAGACTGTATCAAGTTTCTAATCCCAGCAAAGTCCTCTGAGTTTCTTGATTGGAGTTCACTTAGCACAGTGTCATGTTATCATTCTTGTTTCCTGATATCATGTTACTGAGGAGTTGGACTAATAATTACATAAAAATAACTCTGTCAGAAGCATGGTATTAGCCTCTCTGCTCCTGCACAGAAAGTGCTTAAGGAACTATTTCTCACAGAGATGAATGCCAAATTGTAACTATTTCAGCTAGGTCCTATCTATGAAACAAACACACAACCCGAGGAAGCCCCTGAACCCCAAAATGAAAACAAATATCTGAACTACCTGAAATCAGAACAGTGTGGTTTCTTTCCATTCAAGACCTTACAGACAAAGAGCAAGATATAATGCTGTTACAACTCTGAAAACACATCATGGAGAAATTTTGCCATGTAATTAACAGACATGGATAGATAACTCTGACATTCATCAAATGGAAATCCATCATCCTTTGAAGAGTCAGCACAGCAGTTTTAAAAAAATAAAAAGTAGGTCTGAGGACGGGAAAGAAATCAGTGCTTTTGAGGCAGGGAGCACGGTCAGCTGGCAAGTGTGAGCACACACAGGAACGATTCCTGGACATTAGCTGAAGATTGATGAACACTAATGCCTCCATTTCCCCATCTTTCTGATGTTTCTAAAGAGGATTCTCCTTTCAGGACCCTGTGAACAACTCTGCAGTAATTCTCCCTGTTTTGCAAAAGCTACTTGGAGGGTTTCCCTTCTCCACATATGCTCTATATTTCTAGAAAGTATATGACTGCTTGTGTTGTAAAATGGAGTAATAAAGTGTTACTGTTTGGAGAGAAATCTGTCCATAAAACAGAGAATTAAACTCCCTCTCTTGAGGAAAATCAGTACTAAACAATGTGCAGTTTCTTATGAGCATATAAATGGAAAGGCTCATCCTGGCTTATAAACATCCTCCTACTCTCTTGTAAAAAATCTTGGTTAACGCCTCATAAGGAATTCCTAAGCAACTTTACTATATCCTTTTTGAGTTCCCTATCAGTATGATCAACAGCAAGCTAATAAAATTTTTTTTGCACAACAAGCCTTTATTTTTTTCCCATCACTCCTATTAAAGACAAAGAGCTCAAGAAGGTCTCAGCAAAGCTCTTGCTGGGAGAGCAAGCCCAAAGGCTGCCAGCCCACTGCTGGGGGGAGCCCCAGCACAGCTGCTTCCTCCACACAGCCCCAACATCCCAAGAACTAGGAAAGATCTGGGGCATGCTTTCCCTTAGACCTCTCCAAGGGGGTGAGTTGTGCCTGGGGAAGGGTCAGGACGGTTGTTCGGGTACAGCCACTGCACCAGTGTGGCCATCCACTGCCACCAGGTTTTTCAGGACACATCCTTACACGGCACCAGAGTCAAGGGGTCCCACGAAGCAGAAGCATACGGAGGACAGCTACTTCATAGAAAAAACAAATCAAGCTTTCACTGTGTTTAAGTTATTTAAATTACCTCTAGGACTGAGGAACTGCACAAGCCACTATCCAGTAGTAAATGGTGCTTAGAAAATGCAGAGAAGGAACAGAAGAGAAAGAAGAGTCCTTGCCAAAGAGGCATTTAAGTAAACAAAACTTCCTTCTTTCTCTTCCTCAGTTTTGATTTTCCTATTTTATTTCCAAAAGTGCTTTTTAAGAAACTTCAAGGAATTCAAACAGACACCCAAAACCAAAAATAAATCATGGGAACTTAATTTTACTACCTTCACTTTATTTGAGCAGGGAAAGCTTGAGAAAATGAGAAGATGAGGGATAACATTTCCTTAGGAGGCAAAAACCTAGATCCCAGTTTCAGACAAAGTTTGGGGAGTTACCCTGATTTACATCAATGTCAAGCTCTAGATATTCTATTCATGGCTATAATTTCTGGAACACTGAGCACCATTAGAAACTACCTTCAAAACTAAACATATTGTCTCAGCTATCCATGACTGCAGAATGTTGAGGAATACATGGGGTGCAAGTAGCTGGGCTCAGAGTGAGATGCAGACTGAAATGCAGATGCTTGGGTAGGAGCCTGACAAGACAGGCCATGAGCTGCCAGTCTTTGGGATAATGCAGGGCATGATGGTGGGTGACACCAGGTGAATGGACACTGGGAAACACAGCAAGAGCCAGGAACTGCAGCCTTTTGGATAAAAAAGGAGATAAAGACCATGAGCCAGTGAGGTGGATGGACATAGAGAGAGGGGCAGGAGCCAAAGACTCAGGAGGAAAAGGAGACTTCTGGAGACTATGAGGGTATGAATGCCCAGGGGTTCCTTGGCTGACGATCCTCCTCAAGGCACCAGCTCGGGCTGTTTCTGTGTTACTGCATCGTGAATAAATGGCTTTATGGAACAAGATATCTGGGACTTTGCCATGGGAAACCTGCGGTTGAACTGGTGCGGAAATCTGGTCTCAATGGGGTGTGTGAGGAGTCAGGTGGGGACCCACTGGGTCACTGGAGCCACCCACCAGGAAGTGGCTTCAATCCCAGCAGTGAAAGTCTCTGGCATTGGAGCGTGAGTAGTCAGACTAGGTAGTTTCCTTAACAAGAAAAACATGAAAGTTTCTCCATCTAACAGAGTTCACAGATTTTCTTGGAACCATACCAGGTGACATGGAATCCCAGATTTGTTGTCAGATGGTGAAAAGTTTTACTGAGCAGATAGATAAGGATCAAAACAAGCAATCTCATCGTGTCTTTTATTTGTCAGGCCAGGACTAACAGAGTATAAATTGGATGCTGTTACCTTTGGAAGTATAACACTTCTTTAATGAACCAAATGTTATGCTTTGACGTGACCTACAAAGTCCCATGCAACACTCCTGCTGGGCACTTGCTCTTCAAATGACAGTAACAGTTAAGCACTCTAACCTGTGAATAATTTAGGAGTCCATGAAATATTAAACAGACTTCTAGATACATGAAAAAGCCTTCTGCTTATTGCAAAAAGGAATCTGATAATTGTTTAGAGATGTCAGCCTTCTGTGCCTGCATTTTATGCTTAGCTATTCCCCCCCCGCCACTAAGATTTATTCTAAAAGCAAAAGAGGTTCATGAGACACCAAGAAAAGATGCCATTCTCAACCATCAGTGTAAATAATTTCTACTTATCATCTCTGTTTATAGAGACAAAGACAGCTCTGGAAAAGATGCACTGCCAGTCAGACCAGCAGCAGATCTCCCGCTGCCTGAAACTGCCTGCTATAATTGATCAAGAGCTTTCAGATCCTAATGCCATTAGTGTTACCAGAACAACTCCAGCTGCAATTTACAGGGAGAAGGAGCAAAAAAACTCCTGGAAAGATGGCTCTAATGTGCCAGCCTCCTTTTTCTCTCTCCAAAGATATTTAGCTGTCAGCATGCCAGCTCTTTTCCTGATGTATTGCCCAACACAGAGTAAAAGTTCGAAATTTAAACTTACTAGGCTTTGGAGATTCATCGGTCAATTTCAATCTAGGGGAACAGGGCAACTCACAAGAATGAGCAATGGTGGCTTATAAAATTCATACATGAGATAATTAGTTTTGAAATGTCCTGTTGTGAGAAAACTTCAGATTTATGTGTCTTTCTGTAAAGCTAGTATGTGCTTCGTTTCAGTTTTTGTTCACTTTGTGAGAAGCAGGGAAAATAGGCAATGGTAAAGAAATGCAGGGATATTTCAGTTTCCCTGTCACAGGCTAAAAACAGATAGTTGTTCAACCCCAGGTCTAAAAAAATGAAAAATGCTCAGGAAAAGCACTCAAGATTGATGACTTAATCAAAACGGCCTTGCATACAAAATCTGTTGGGGAAGAACAGCAAGGAACTTGATAACAAATCTGAAGGATGTAACAGAGTATCCTGCTTTGCTGTCTGCTTATTGCTACTATCCATATGGCAATTTAGATGCTCTCATTTCTCCTGTAAATATTGCCCTGTTTTCCACACTCACTAACCTGCCAAATAACTGATGGCAGCAAGACAACCACACACGAGTCCTTCTTTTCGCCTCATTTTGCATATGACTTTCTTACCCAGTTTAAACACTAAATATGAAAAAAGACTGCAGAGTTAGGTAAAGAAGGCTGTTGGGAATGACAGGTTTATGGACTAATTGATCATTTTGGTTAGATATTATTTGGGGTGACGGTATTGAAAACCTCTTGCTCCTGGCATCATTGAACATATTATTGTTCTGTCCAGCATTTAATTAAATTCAAAGTTAAATTCAGCAGTGATTTATCTTTAGAAACTGGATGAAGCTGGTTAGTAGCATTCCTGAGAAGGACACAAATTCTTTTTATCTAGTGACCTACTGCTTTACTTCAGAAGAATGGTCTGTTTCCTGGGCTTCAATCCATTTGATTACTCATACCACATTATTTCCTTTAGCTGGAGGCAAGTTTTGTCAGATGAATACCTGTATTTTTGTCAAGACAGCAATATTCAGCAGCTATGCCTGCTGCAGGTAAATTTCTAACCACTTAATGAATTCAATGCCACCAAGAATAAAAGATGAGGTTAACTGGCCATCTTTATGAGGATGTGCACTATCTGATGCTCTGAGTTTTCTCTCCTGTCGCTCATCACCTCCAGCCCTGCCGTCAGTCAGTCACTGCGAGCCCAGGTCTGAGTGCTCCATGTGAGACTAACCAGGCTGCACTTGTGCCAGCTCTCCTCCTCCCCTAGGTCCAGATTCATCTTCTGGACAGGACGTCACAGGAACTTGGAAGCTCTTAAAAGAGTTCTTATAACATCAGAAAAAATATCATTAGAATAGGTACGATTTCAAGCTGTGGATTCTTTTGCCATTGATAAAAACAAGCCTAAAAAGTGCCCCCTTCCAAAACACATTTTTAAATCATGAAGCATAATAGTGTGTGCCAAAGATAAAAAACAAACCACACATCAGAACTGTAAACCCAACTAACCGCAGTGCCTTTTATTCTTGGGGTGAAAAACAACACAATACCTTCTTCCTCCTATTTTATAACACCTCTAACAGTGACAGACAAATGTTGCCATTGTCCTTTTTTGAAATTGCTTAGTAATGAGGACTGGATTATTCTCACTTGGCTGCAAGCATATGCAGACCATTTTTGCAGGCCACCACATCCTGCTGGCCACATGGAGCAACTTTGACAACATTTGTGAGCACTGCCAGAGCTGCACCACCTCCTTGGAAGCTGATGGAGAAGCGGTGCCTAGAAAAGCTTCAAGAACAGGTGAGCAATGGACAATAGGCTCCCTTCTCCCCTGCCCAGGATATCTGCTTTTTCCAAGGTAGGCAGAGTTGAACCTGGTTCTTCTCCATCCTGGCTGGGGCCACATGGTGGGTCCACAGAGCGCCCTTGCACACACCACGCTGGGGAGTGGCACGAGTAAAAACCTTCAGGAACCTTCTGGAGAGTCTGGCTGTAACAACTCCTCTTTGGGGACTTGAGCATCCGGAGCACGACCTGCCTAATGACTAAAAGGATAGTATCTGCTGTGTCTGATCCCTGTCTCCTGTCTCGAAGGGCTGAAATCCAATTCACCTCAAACCATCTGGAGCCCATCTCCAAATGAATAATTCCTTCAAGTCTTATTTAATCCATCTGCAAATGGCTTCACTCTTCGGTTAGCCACGACACAAATCCCCTGTGGGGGCCGAGAGCAGGTCAGCACATGGGTGTACATGCCTTTGCTGAGGGGGTGTGTGGTAGGACAGCTACCTGCTGCTGACCTGAGGCATCTTCCCCTATCCTGGAAGTGGAACAGCATCAAGGCTCAACTCCGTTTGCTGTGAGCTTCCACAGTGACAACCAACCTGTGACAGAGGAGGTGTGTGCCACAGCAGCGCAGGGGATGCACAAGGTGTACCTCTGATAAAAATGGGAGGTCAACACCTTGGAGATGTTTTCTGCCCATCTACAGAACTAGATGGGGATTAATGCTTATCTGCAGCAAGGAAGATATGAAGCGGATACTGAGGTAGTTTTAACGTCGTCCACAAAGTAGATCTTACCTCTATTGGAATATTAATTAAAGAGGAACCCTTTATCCATTAAGGTTTCCAATGCATCGAAAAATGAGAGGCAACTGCACAACCCAAACCCAAGTACTAGCATTTGCTTCTAACCCGTGCATCTCACAATGACTTCATTTGTCATAAAGCCAAACATTCAGACAATCTTTCTCTGTGACTGTTAAATTAAGAACAGAGGCAATAACACTTTTATAAGTGCTTTCATATTACTGCATCACTCCCCTTAGCTACCACTACACCCTGCCAAGGGTCTGATGACTTTGGGCTGTAACGTCGTAAGATACTGTGGGGCAAGGAATGCCAGCAGGCAAGATGCTCAGCACCTCCTTCAGCTCCTGACTTGCAGTGAAGCTTTCCTTACATTGTTTTCACCTAGCTATATCTGCTTTCACTTGCTCTGCTTGTCTAGATAGAGGAAGAAAAGTAAGCATTTAAGAAACTTATTCCAGGGGCACCTCTAACTTCATCCCCTCATGTACATCTATGGCTCTCTCTCCAGACCTCCATTTGTATTGGTACAACCACTTAAAAACACAGTTTGGAGGTTTTTGGGGAGGGCTCTTGCTGTTGTAGTTTGACCTCTGCATGGAGGGCAGGCAAGTGAGGGCCACAGTCTAGAGTACGCTTCTTGCACCTCACTGGCAAGGAGTGATGCTGCCCTATCCACACAGGACAGGTACGTAAGAGTTGTGACTTCAGAAAGTGCCTTTTACCATGTTTTTATAATGGATCTGTTCCTGCAGACTTTATTTACCAGCACTGGTAGAGTACAGCTCTTCTGCACTGCCTCGAGTACAACATGGGCTGGCAGCCTCCACAAAACAGCTGTGCCTGGAGATTTCCTCACTGGCCACAGCATCTGTGAGTTGGAGCAGAGGTGGAGAAGCAGCAGCAGCAGCTCCACTATGTGCTCCTCTCACACGGAACAGTTCCTCCTGCCTGCTCATCCATCCTACTCTCCCACTCCTGCTGGGGCTTTCTCCAGTTCAGATTTCAGATGTGTCCATGACTCCCTGCAATGATGTGTTCCTTTTCATTAACTATTCAGTGATATGTGCAGAACACAAACCAGATGGGACATCTTACCTGGGGACAGATATCAGCAATCCAGGGATTCAGAGAAAGCAAAGCTAAAGGATGCTGTCATTACAGTACTTCATAAGAGTATCCAGTGTCTCTCCCCCCTCCTACTTCACATCCAAAATGTGCAAGTAAGCAAGCACTGTGCAGCCTGAACAGTGGCTACAGTTTATGCTATACTGCCTCATCTGTTCTTTGCACCAGCTGCTCCTGGAAGGAGGTGCCACTGAATTGTTTCTCTCTTCCTCTGATGCTCTGGAAGAAAGACAGAGGGCATTTTTTTAAATCTTGGCATTTTAGCCAAAGAAACAGGGTTGGACTGTTGTGTACTGGCACTTGATACCTTCTCATCCCATGCCCTTCTTGCTGTGCAAGCACAGTAAAAGACATGACATGCTGAAATAATATTTAGTTTTGCAGCTGGGCTCATTACTGCTGTAATTTAGAAGGTATAACCGGTCATCAGAATTTCAAAACATGTTCAATTTTCAATAAGGAGGCAATCTCCACATGATGATGACCATAAAAGAATGACAGTGTACTCAAGAACAAAGAACAAATCTGCCGGTCTGTCAAGAATTTGCCTGATGTGTCATCACAGTTTAATTAAGAGGAAAAATTTACTGTAAGAGAGAGCAGACAGAGTCAACCCTCTGACAAAGGTGCTTCCTTCCCTTTGTGCATTAAAAATAATCTCCCTTTGTTTTGAATTACTGGTGCACAAGGAGATTGCAACAAATCATTCTCCAGAACTAAATAGATGGCTGGAAAGTATGAGCCAAATTTATCTTTTACACAGTGGATAGATTTGACTGTAGATGATTTGTGGATCTTTCAAACCCCCCTCACTGTATCAACTATTTCCCATGCATGTTGGGCTCTGCAGTCACTGAGTCAACCACAAGGACTTCTCAGGTCTCAGGCAAGTGGGCATGGTGGCCATGCTTTTCCCCCTGTCCCAGGGTCACAGAGCTGCTGCCCACCGGCGCTGCCGGTCCCAGCCTTGCACTGCACCTCTAAAGGCACCCAGCTGGCCATCAGTTTCTTCCACTTCTGTGGTTTCAGTGGAAGAGCTAAAAGCTTTCTCAGTCTTTGGAAAACTACTTTATTCCAAAGGAACTTTTCTATCAGAGTTACAGTGTCTCAGCACGTCAGGGGATGTGAGGCAGCTGCATGGACAGCTATGAACCTGCATAATACTATGGCCAAAATAATGTTGTCACTGACTGAATGATCTGACCAGTGACTAAAAGTATTAAATAAAAAAGTATTCTGTTTGAATCCCAGTATTTCTTTATAGTTCTGGAAATCTAGATACAGTATGAGCATGTTTGCATGGGAGAAAGAGAAAGCTAAGACGGCTTATACAATTGTGCTGTCTAGAGTATTTGCTTTGTCAAAGATGAGAGAAGCCAGAAGAAACAATAAAAAAACTGCATTTTTTCAAGAACATTGATTTCATGGGAGTAGTTTTCCCCAGCATAGTAACCAAAGATACCACAATACATATCAATAAAGTGGGGACTGAGAGCTGTAGTTTTAACCTGGTAACGGTCCACAAAGCAAATACACCTAAGAGCATTCATCTCTTCTCAGAGCAGACATGTACAAGCATTTGCCTCCATCATGCTGTTTCTGTTATCAGGTCTACATGCAGGCCCAGAAAGACTATGCAGTACACATATAAATATACATACCCGACTTGGGTACAGTCTCGATATGGCAGCACTGAAAATATGCTACAGAAGGATCTTCTGCTGCTGATAAGCACTATTCTAAAATATAAAAGAAAATAAAAGAAATCAAGGACTAAAATTTAAAAATCCCACCACAATAAGCAAAGCAATAGATGTTACCATTGAGGAATTTGCAATCATAAAACTTCTGTAATGGACGATTTCTCTGTCCTCTTTTACCTCTCACAGATACTGTGCTATGGAGTCTTTACAGAAGTGCTGAAGCCTGTCCTGCAGCAAATGAGCGGTGAATGAGTAGTAGAGCCCCATTCCCTCCAGAATTTCCCCATTCTTCCCAGAATTTCTGGGAAGACAATCTTGAGTGTGTGACTTGGAATCCAGGGCAGATGCTTTCCTTGTGGAAGAAGTCCACCCACAGAGACACGGGGCCATTCTGTCAACTCACTACAATGGCTGAAACTCAACAGACAAACCCAGCAGCAACCCAGGTGATACACACCAACCATTACCACTGATACACACTCTGGCTGGTGGTTGTGACCTTTCTCTGCTAAACCAAAGGACTCCCTTGATTGTCAGTTTCTTGTTCCTGAAATAGGTTTCATCCATCAATCCAGCTAGGTTTGCCATTATCCTAAGTTTTGAGAATTTTTCTGTGCTTTCAAGCCTCCCCTTTGAGTCTTCTCCAGTTTTGCCCCGTCACCTTTCTTGGTCTCCAGGCATTACCCTGACCTCAGAAGCTGCACATCTTCCAGTCTTATCTTTAAGATGAGTGTCCAGCCATGACACTCTGGCAGCCTCTGTGCTCAATAATCACATTAGCCCTCTTGGTTATGAGGCTGCATTGACACTCAAGCATAACGGATCCCACAGTTCCCTGCCACATCTGTCCAGTCACTGTCAGGGCCGAATCCCTCCTCCTCTAAACATGGCTTGCCTTTGCTCCTCATAGGCAGCTAGCCAAGATGTGGCTACACTAAATCATACATCATCTGTCTGCGGAGAGCTTATCTCAGAATCCAGGACACTCTTAGAGCAAATGCCTCATATTTCTAACCAGTCTCCAAATCTCCGCAACATCTGCAAAGTCACTGTGTGATACTGTCCTGGTTTCAGCTCAGAGAGAGTTCATTTCCTTTAAATCAAATAAAGCAACCTTGGAGCAACCTGTTACACAGCCACACTCTTGCCTCCAGCCATCAGGCTCTGACATATTAAGCAACATCAAAACCACCTTGAAGTCAAGACTCACTTCCCATAAAACAGAGTGGAATGCCATTATTAAAGTTTTGGGAGATGCAGACTTGCAAGAAGCCACAAGAATCTTGGTCAAGAAGTAATATATAAAATGCCAATAAGTAACTGCTTACAAATATACCCTTTTTCCTTATTACCTTCAGGACACCGAGAATTGTACCGTTGTACAACTGACCCTTCTTCCCTCTAAAGCTGGCTAACAGGCTGCACCATGTCGAACTCCTCCGAGACACAGTGACAGCAATTTGTGATGCTTTCTGACCTGATTAGTGTTAGAATTTACCGATATTTTACCTTTCTAAAAATCTTCACTTGTGATGAAAATGCTAGGACCTACCACTATGTTGGCTGTCAGGGCTATTGCACTTCCTCGCTCTGCTCTCCAACATTGATTTTTCTGACGTGTCCCACAGATCTGTATGTGAGGATTTAACCTGAATTTTTCATCCTTTGTCCTGCACCGGTCAAAGCTGGATAACAAACCCTAGTAAGCTCTTTTGCACTTTGCTATCTGAAAACCAGCACACGCACCTATGAATCTCATACCAGTTATGCTGTTATTAGAACACTGTTTCCTTAAGGGACCAGCTTAGTCACTGCTCTTGGAAAAGGTTTAGCTCCCCAAGAGAGCTGCTGCACGTAATCCTTGGAAAAATGCAGAATGATCGATTTTCCTTCTCCTGGATTACTCCCTTATAGCAATCCTATTTTCTTCCTTAAAAGCCCGTTTGAAAGCAAAGAGGGATTTACCCTTTAATGAAGAAGGGTTTCTAATAATAAACATGCATACAGATTTAGGAAGCTCTTCTGCAGCAGATGAAGTACTATTTCACTGTTGTCTGAATGTTGTAACCCTCCTTACCTAAGGGAAATGTCTCAGATCCTACAAAATGGTCTCACAGTGCGGCAGTGAGTTACAGAGCAGGGAGGAATAATTTTTACCATTTGAGAACAGCAATTCACAAGCAAAAAAACCCTGGCATATGATTAATTTTGTGCTTGCCACTGCTTACTGCTGAATGGTTGCTACTCACAACAGCTTGCTTGTTCACTGGAAGCCTTGTTTGCTGATGTATGAAACTTGGCACAGGTTTCGAGGCTGACATCAGAAAGCATCTTTGAATTCGGAAAACCACAGTACCCACTAAGCATATTATCCCCCTCCCTCTGGTTGCTTCTGGAAATACAGCTCTTCCACCAACGCCCTACACCTCCCTAAAAATACCGCTCAACTCTCAATACTTAAAAGAAAAACAAACTGGTGCTTCCATGTCCACAAGCAAAGACAACAGTAGGAAGTTACCACAGAACTGTGTGTATCAGAAAGAATCAGACAAGAGAGGAAATAAAAAGCACCAGCCCAACATCTATTTTTTTCAGATTTCTTTCCCTTGGGACCCAAGTATTGCCTCTCTTTCCATAAATCAGCAGACCTTCTTTACACAAAGACCTCACAGCATCTCCCAGAGCATGAGAGAAGCCGACGGCCTCCACTGCCAGGATGCCACAAAACCTCATCTGCAAAGCTGCCGAGGGAGAGTGATGCTAAACAGCTTTAGGAAGGGAAGGAAGCAGGGAAAGCGGTGGTCAGATATCCATCATGTAGGGATAAAATGGCGTTTTATGTATAGGTCTCATGATATGCATGGAAGAAAAAGAGTTTCTGAAGGCCTGCAATGGTTTGCCGGGGCAGAAAGTCCAGAAACTTGCCACAAAGTATGCTTTAGAGAAGAAGTTGTGGTGGAAGTCCATTGCTGTTCACGAAAATCAAATTATTGATTATGGGAGAAAAGTATTTTCCTGGATTTCAACTCTTCAACAAAGGGCATCTAGGATCCTCCACACCTCTGAAGGAGCTTTGTCAGATTCTGTGTAAGAGTGTTTACATGCCTTGATTCCAATTGTGCCACCTGCTTAAAACCACTTCATGAAAAGGTTTTCATTCTTTAAGTCTCACATTTCACCGAAAAATTGTACTAATTACTGTGGTTCAGAGCAACCATTATTTTGCAAGAGAATTTTGACAATGTGCAAAGGCTAGAAAAGCTAATCTTCTAATTTCTTTATAAAGAAACTGCAAAAAAACCTTAATGAACATGAAGCTCTCGAAAGAATCCGTAATTTGTTAGACTTGAAGAATAATATCTGCTTTTCCCAGCATCTGTTTAGGTTTGATTGTGTTGCACCAAAAGGCTGCCATCTGGCAAAGTGATATACATCATATATACCATCCACATGTGGAATACGGCAGCCTCTTTTCTCATTCCTGATTGATGATTTTTGACTGCCAGGGCTCTGTTGCCTTGCACACTAAGAAGAACACACAAACCAAGGATGCTGTCAGGGTAGCAGCCCTCATTTTGGAGTCTCAGAAGGTCAAGAGCGATTAGAAGGTGGCTAAGAGTTATTACAAACTAGGAGGGTGCTGCCAATCAACCTCTTAGTCTGCATGTGTGTGCAATTAAGAGAGCAGCAAAAGAGACATTTCATGATGGTGTTAGGCCTTCACTTAGATGTGTTTGCTAACTAAAAAACCTGAGAAAGCAATGGCATGGGGGTGGGAGAGGAGCGTTGTTTTACTGCTTTTCATACCTGCTATATAAGATAACTCTAGAGCCGTTCTTGTCCCATTCTCACCAGTAGCTGTTTGTTCAGCTGGCTCAGGTTACCATTTTGGTGGCTCATTTTTGCTAATCTTCTGCTTCAGTGTTTATGGAGGGTATCACCAATAAACCTGCTGAGTAAAGCAGGTAGAACCATATGCTGGTGGCTACCTGTGCTAGTTTGTATGTCAGGGTTGACTTGTCTTTGTCTTTAAATGGGAAAATTTATTCTGCGCTGTTTCACAAGACTGCTTTGCTAACACAGTCTAGGAACCCTAATTTTCTAACTCCTTTAATAAGCCACCACCTAGAAATCCAAAGAAACTGGTATAACCGGTGATCAGAACTATCAACAGGAAGCTTTACAAGGACTCACTGATTAAGCTCCAGTCCTGTGTATTTTTCTGTATGAGCTTTTTCTCTGTGCTAAATAGCTGAACTCCTACCACAGCGGGTCCTGCCTTGCCGCAGAACTGCCAAAGGCTGGACCCAGAGCATCGCTGCTCAACGCGTGTCATCCCTGAGGCTGAGAGGGGAAGAGCTCTCAGTGCCACAGGACAAGGACACATCACCTTACTGGTTGAGACGCAAACAAGGGCAGCTACTTGAGACAGGAGTCCTATCACTCACACTGCAGTTTTCTTCGCTGTGACACAGTCACAGGCCAGTGAAACAATTTCTGAAAGTGCAGGCTATTTTAAAGCCCAGTCATCAAACTCACTACCCAAAATATATATATTCAGTGTAGATGTTTTCAAAGCTGGGTTCCTCATCTTAAGTGAAAGACAGACATGCTGTGACAGAAGGGTCAGTGGTCTTGGAGGGAGCTCAGAGCCTGACTCCAGCCCAGCTCAGCACTTGCACCCTGCACAACCGTGCCACCATGAGCCACATGGGACAAGGTTTCAGGCATGGAAAGGAGCCCCAGGAGCGTCTTCTACCCATTACAACACCTGCTGTCCTCTGTGTCACACGGAAATGGGGAGGACACCAGCTTCAAAGGTCTTAACATACTCAGAAACACTGCTGATTTTAGGATGAATACATAAAGCACATCCACCTGTATTTCCAGATGTCCTTTTTATCCAGAAAGCCTATTAACTCCAGTGACTACATCCAGACCTCTGGGAAAAACAGAATCTGCACTCAGATTACTTACTGCTAGACATAGGAGTGACACAAAGGGTTAACTGCATTTTATTTTTAGCTAGTATCATTGTGGCTCTATGACCATAGGATGAAAACTATTGCCAAAACTGTGTCTCTCATTCTTACTGTATTTGTATTCTAGATAAAGCGATCTTTATTATGATTGTGAAAATACTCTGGAAAACTGTGTCTGCTGATAAAGATAAGAAGCCAGTTGAATAACAGAAGCTTTCTCACTGCTTTCTTAGCAAGAAAAATATTCAGTTATATTGTCAGACATAATGACTAATCTATGAATTAAGATAAAATGTTGCATATATGCTGCAAATACTTTTCTGCAAAACTTGGAGAAAAGAGTTTACCAATCAAATATTTTTTCTTTTGCATGTAATATTTCTATCAAGTTTATGACTAGATTTTATATACACATCCAAGAAATTACTTATTCTCTGTGGAATTTGCACAATACAAAAGTACATTTTACATATACAGAAGTACAATACATAAGTGCATTTTGCTGTAAGAAATTCCCAGAGCATATGTCTACTTATGCATGAAATTGACTAAAATTAAAGGGTTGCTTTTCAGTGTTTGATTCCACATGTATTCGTTATAAAGACAATAACCAGCAGCTAGTCAGACAATAGTCAAGTCAGCAGTTCTGCATGTGTCTGTTTAATACAAAAGCTGGGTCTAAAAGCTGCTTCTAAAATCCCTCAGGGCCACCTTGTACAACACTTATGTTGATTACTACCTTACTGCATTCAATTGTATGCGTGAGAATAACAGTGAAGAAAATTTTTCTTGAGCCAAGTAACACCTATAAGAATTCAATTCATAAAACCTGTGGTTCAATGCAATGTTGGAATTTCTACTGATGGGGTTCCACATCTGATGGAAATCAAAGGCTACAGGCACAAATCGGTCCATCAGAACGTACATGGCTCTCAGCCGTGGCAGTTTTATGAGAACAGGCATGTACAAGGGTCAACTCTCACTGGGACAGTTTAGTCTACATACAACCTATTCAGGTGGCATAGTTCAAACCTATTCAGATTTGGAAGAACAAGAATAAAGAAAATCGTGAGGCACAAAGAAAAATTGTCTTTAGGAAAATCAGAGAGGACAGGTATCTTCTTTAGCAGCGAGGAGCCAGTTTGATTTCTGAGCAGGATGATACCATAATGGAGAACCCTTTTTGCTGATGGATATACCTTCAGCCATGGGAACATCATCACTGCAGTAAGCCAGGTCCCAGCCAATGGCTGCTGCACAGGTCCCACCAGTGCCTATGGCTGTAACCTTGGCAGTCCCCATCCCAGTTCAGGGCATGCTGCAGACCCAGGTGCACCTCTCACACGTCCCCTGGAAGCCTCTCTGCCTACATCTGCCATGGAAACTAGGATCCCATGCCTCATCTTGCCACGACCATCCTTGGCTGTGCATTTACCAGCACGCTGTATCCACTAATAGATGTTGATATCCTTGAACCATTGCTAAACTTGGTCCAGGCAGGTTCAGCTGTGTGCGCCTCTCACATGTAGAACCCGGCAACACCCTTGAAGAAATGAAACTAGATTATGCCTAGTTTACTCCAACAGCACCACAGATTTTCCTTTTATGCAGGTTATTTGTATTAAGGAGACACAGGTCTTAAAATCTGTGAGCTAAGCACTTCCATTGACAAGTACTTCCCTGGGGAATGGAGCATGCACTACAGGCTGCACCCTCAGGGATTATTTGGAAGACCATTGGGAGATACGTGGTGAGTGGCAATGGCTGTGCTCTTGCAGGGGGATGCTGATCCTGCCCCTTCCCCCACATCCCAGGGGCTGCCTCTGCAGAAGCAGCCTTTGCACACACAGTACCTGCCGTTTCTGGTATCGTGTTGCCGCATGTTCTTGATAAAATGAACCTTCTTAAAGTTCTTTGGTCTGGGTGATCCTGAGAGTGTCCGGCATCTGAAAAACAAATCAGTTGCAAGGGAGGGGAGGGAGAAGAAAAAAAAAAAGTTCTCAGTTCCCTGTGGTACCGCCAAGAAGTCTACACAAAAGCAGGAAGGAAAGACGAGACAAATGATTCAAGTCGCCCTGTGTTAGGAATCAGCAAGAACAATAAAGACAATAAGTCTGGAAACGCGACAGCTCAAACAAAAAAAAAATATTTAAAATAATAATAAGAAAAGGCACCATCCCCCTCCCTCCATGCAAAAAAAAGAAATCATAAAAACAAAAACCACCATAAAAAATTTCAGCAAAGTAAAATTTCCCGTAATCTGCCATGACAGCTTAGCTGAAGCTTTCAGGAGAAAAAAAATTAAATCAAACCAAAACCTAGTAAATATGCAATTTTCCCCACTCACACCAACACCCACGCTTTTGTATGCTCCTCAGCTATTGATAAAGGAGACATTGAGGGAAGTTCTTTCTTGTTTTAATTTTAGAAAGATTTAAAATCTCCTATTTGCAAGGATAATTCCTATTTGATTTTAACTCTAAATATTACTTTTCATGTTCCTGACAGTATACTGAACAACTGAAAATAAAATAAACTACCCCAGGAAAAAAAATAATCGTTCTTCAAAACATTAAGCCTTAAATCTATTTTACATCTGAATGCGCTTTATAAATTGCAGTTACAGAAAGAAACTGCCAGAGGGAGGAGAGATGAGACTAACAGCAATATCCTCCCCCCACCCCCCACCTTCCACCCTTGCTCTTTCTAATCAGCTGAAACCACAGCGCATGTGAAAGAAAGCGTTCTGCTTCGTCTCAGAGCTGTTTTGTTGCAAGGCGAGGCAGAGCTCGCAGGCACTGGAGGTGATTCCCGTGCTTGCAGCGCAGCCAGGGCTGGACCGTGGCTGCACCTACGGGACCAGCACAGTCCCTTGGTGTTAAGCTTCACTAACTGATCTTTTTCATCCTCTCCCCTGCACAGCCAGAGTTCAGCAGCTTCTCAAGCCCAAGAGGTCATTATGTTGGACCGAAACCACAGACCACTGTGCCGGCCCCTACCGCGGTACCCAAACACCATCGTGCTGCACGGGCACACCCCGAGAGGGGCACCCCATCACTTTGCCATTTCTGCCTTCCTCTTGCTAGTTAAGGCCT
Organism: Tichodroma muraria; assembly: GCA_013390105.1. Lineage (NCBI taxonomy): Eukaryota > Metazoa > Chordata > Aves > Passeriformes > Sittidae > Tichodroma > Tichodroma muraria. The sequence goes on along the minus strand of WAAG01017909.1, from coordinate 62,923 downwards.
TGAGATTCCCTCACCCTCTGATGGCAATTAGCCTTGTTAGCTTCTTCACAGGAAAATGGCACCAAGAGAGACATTCTACCACCAATTCCGCAAATTAGCAAGCAAAAATACTGCTTGGCAAACCATACCTTGTTTATGTCTTTTACCAATTATACATGTTTGACTCACTTATGGGAACACTTCATAAAATGCTGGTAAGCATGCAACAGTAAGCTTTATAAAAATAATCAAGTTTTGGTAATAAGCCAGTTGGTACAGCCTCTGCCATTCTTTGCTCTGAGGTAGGGAGACACAGCCAATCTGCATGTGGATAAACAAGGCTATAGGGTATACACCAATATAAACCAGCTGAAATACAGGTCCTAAGATGAAGAGACAGTTAAACTTAGGCTGCTGTCTCGCTTTACAGCTGACCTGGAAGCATTCCATGTACTGGTCAGATTACTGACCAGCCAGTTTCTGAACTGTTAAGCAGTTGCTCCATTTTCCATCACCCCAGAGGACTGCCTAGTGACTAATTACTGTGGTCCTCAGAGAAGGAAGCTGTGGTCTCCCAGATGCACAAATCAAACCGCACTGAAGCTGCCAACATAACAAGGATGGGAGCAGATTTATTAGTGGGGTAGCAGTCACAAACCTACCAGCCAACACACAGACAGTAATGCTGGTAACCGAAATAAGCTTGCATGTGCTGAGAATAAACAGTAAAAATTCATCAAAAATACTAGCCTTCAAAAACTTACTGTATTAAACCATCTGTACGTACTCTTTAAATGTACCACAGATGTTAGGGTACTACTTACTAGGGGCTAGTCATTCATACCGGTGACAACTAAACTTTTCTATTAATCAAATCTGGCATTTTAATTCCTGGCATTTCGTCTAAATACTGCCTTTTTGATTAATGACCTAAAGCCAGGGAATGTGCAATTCATATCAGCCACCACCTTCACATGCAGGGCATGAGAAGTTTCAACACTTCTACTCACTATAAAGAATATCTTAATGTGAAGACCCAATTACTTTTCAATATGAGGAGGGAGAGCAAGCCTGCCCACGCATGTGCTTTACAGACAAGAAGCCAGGGAGAGAGTAAATAAAATGACCTCCGCAGTGGGGCGTTTTCCTCGATGTCCTCCAGAGTCTCCAGAGAAGACCGCTGGGAGATCAGCCGACGTCTGCAGAGAAAGCAGAACACAAAACATCACTGCTGATTAGGGGGCACAAGAAAGTCCTCAGAGCTGTTATTCACTAAAGGTCACAAACCGCCCTTCACTAGCCAAGCCATACCTTTGAATATTAATAAATTTTAATAAATTCCATTCTGCTTATCTTAATCTGTTTGATTCCACCCAGAAGCAAACTTACTCCATACAAGCCGCTACAGCAAAGCAGAAGTCGCAGCTTCGCAACAGCTCCTCCTCAGTTTGTGCTCCCCTTCCTTCAAGGGTTTAACACCCATCTAACACAGTCCCACATGTGCTGCAGTACAGCTGGCAATGCTACAAGTACAGAGCTTCGACAAAATAATGCAGACGCAGAGCCACAGAGACTGCCTGGCCTTCACACTGCCACTTCTCTTTGTCCCTTGCACTTTCTACCAAGCAAGTGCCACTTGTTTCTCCATGATGCCCATCTCATGGTTCCTGTGAGGAGTGTCTGAAGTGAGATGAAACATGATACTGCCAGCAACACTGGTTATAAAGCAGCAGTTTAAACAGAAGCTCTGACCATCCCCATGAGCAGCGCAGGTGAGCTAAAGCTCTGTTTTAAACCATTTTCCTATGCCTGAGTCACATCCTTCCTCCACCTTCAAAGAAATAATTATGGAAATCTCAGCATTACAGGTTTTCTGGCTGTTCTAGAAGGCAGGCAAGATGCCCCAGTACAGGCTTTGTTTTAGCAGCCATGGCTGCTGCACAACCTCCAAACACCCTGACAAAACACAAAACAAAGACTGCACCCAACCCTCAAAAAAAACCACCGTAAATACCATAAATGAATGTGTAAGACGCAGCCCACCCGCAGGCACAGAAAGAGAAATTAAGCTGGCAACCATTGAAATCACTCCGTCGTCGATGGGCGTCAAAACAGCTGCAACAGCCAGCAGAGCCGTGGCACTGTGCCCCAGCACCCGGCTGGCAGGAGCTGTGCCAGCACCCATCGATCCCCAGGGCCATGGCAGAGGCACGGAGCACCTCGCCAGTGACTTCATGAGTATGAATGATAAAAGTCTTCTAAGACTATCACTGTTTCTTGCCCAATTCCCACTGAGCTGCCTTACTCCCCTGATCTGCAAGCAAAGAGTTTCAAGAATGTCATGAGCACTCCAATATGCTTGGAAAGGTGCTCATTAATTTATTTCTGGGCTGTATTTTCACAATAAATTGTTTTCTCGGATGCCAGCGTAAGCAGTGTCTAATCCTTCCTGCAATTCCCTTGCCCCTCCAGTTGTGCTGCTACAACTGTTCCTGCAGCCGTGCTGCAAATCTGATTACCAAAATGATTTTCAGTTCAAAATAACCCTGGGGTTCAGTGATTCCATTTGTTATTAATTCAAACACCAAATTTCTATCACTAACCCACAGACAACACATTTCAGGACAATTTGAATGTGCGCACAGCTTTTTCTGTCCTTAGAAAATCATAGAAACCCCCTCAAACAATTTATAGATCAACTAAGTGTGAAGCATAATCCTCTTAGGAAAAATATGCAAACCTAAATCCCCTCAGGCTTTGTCTAAACTAGGATTTTAGAAGATCTGGTGCAAGATAGGATGCATCCTCAAAATGCTAAAAAAAAAGTCTGCATTTCAGGATGTGCTGGCATAGACAAGGAAGAAGAGACCAAACACCTGCCTCCTGCACCCACGGGTGCTCCCATGGCTCCATCCATAATCAGAGAGGACACAGGAATGCTCCTTTTGGGAGATATTCACATCAGGAGGAGCTCCTCCTCCTTTTTCAGTTTCACTGATGCATAAGCAAAAGCTGGAAGTTTCAACTACCAGCACCACTGGTAGATGACGTGGCAGATAATAGCTGTTGGCTTTTTAATACCTTTTTATACATCATTAGCTTAATAACACAAATAATGGCACGCTCCCATCTTGTGATGTTACAACACCAAAAGCATACTTGGCATGTTGTTAGCTAGAGAGATAACCAACGGTACAACCTTGCCACCTTCTTCATATTAAATTTATCAAATTAGTCACGCTGCATTTCCTGTCAATGCCAGGTGCTTGCACAGCACCAGGTGCATATTCCAGCTGCCACTGAAGCCTTTTTCCAAGAGTCTCCTTGCCCAAAGTTATGCACCATGCTCAACTTCACTGCCGATAGTTTGTCAGACACGGGTTAGAAGATCCTACATTTGCATCTGTCATTAAGGCAGATGCACTGGGTGGCAGGAACACACACAGCTGCATTTCACCAGCTGGTAGTCCAGTTGCCTGCTGGAGTCCTCTGGCTTCCCTCACTGTTCTCAACTTCTTAAACCCAGCACCAGGGATGCTGCCTCCTGATTTTTGCTTGCTAACCTCAAATGCAACATAGGCCGGATGAAAATCACTGACATCCCTCTTGGCATGGAAGACCTCACACGGATTTTCACCAGTGCTGATTTTGCAGCATTTTGGGTACCTTACATGCAAGTGAGACAGCACAAAGGAGTGGGGAATGAACCTCTTTGTTCATCCAAATTTGAGAGACGAGCACTGATACCTGAGCTCCCTCTCAACTAGGGCATTATACAAGCGTAACTCTGGATAAATCCATCCAGGAACAAAGGAAGAAAACACACATAAAAGGTACTGGCACAGGTAGCAGTGAGAGCAAGGCTGTCCAGCCCAGCCCCCAATCCAGCTGAAAACTGATTTTGGATTTTCAGCTGAAAACAGCTGAAACATCTTTCACCTCTCCCCAGAATTATTAGTTCTAATCACTTCAACTCCCAAGCATTGTCAAAGGAGCACTGGAGAGGTGGATTTGGAACAACTCTGTTGAAATCAGTTCATACTGTCCAGGAATCACACCCTCTTTTCACTGAAGAAGCTCAGCTGCAATGAAGGATGTGCAATTATTCCACTTTATCTTAAATCTTTATTTCAAGGCCTAATTAAGATGACCTAAATACCAGTATTTTATAAGCTCTCCACAGCTGGATATTATACTAGAAATGCCAACTAATGAACCTACCTGCTGTGAACAAAGTCACATTCTGTGCCACACGCATGGGATAAAAAATAATTTTGGAAAAGCAAAGCTTTTGAAAGGATCTTCCAGGAAATACAAGAAAAATCAGTTTTTCACTGACTTCATTAAGAATTAATCACTTCAACTGGTGTTTAGTATTTAAATTAATCATCTTTCTCTCTTCAGGCAAGCAGCCAGGGTTTGTCTATACAACTCCTAAAAGAGTTATTTTTCAAAAATTGATTAGCATGCTATAGCAGCTGGTATATGTAGACATTTGCACTGAAATAACCCAAACTGTTTTATATCATACATCACCATCATTCTGATGTAAAGCTGTGTTGATAACTATTTTGTATTTAAAAATTCCCTATTTCAATAATGATTATGGGAAAATCATTCTATTGTGGAGGAAGAATATATGCAGAACAAAACAAAACAGCACTATGTGACACACGGGATTCAGGCTTTGGGATAAGTCTCTAAGCAGATGCAATTTCAGTACAAAATGCTTTAAAACTTTTGTAGAGAAAACATCAGTCAACTAACACACAAAAATATAATTTCCCTTAATAACCAAATTAAAGATGTTTCAATAAAAATGTTAATTTCTGCTAGTCCACAGAAAGCCGTAAAAAATTCCTCCTAGTTTAATCACCACATTCCAGGTATACCAAACTCACCCTCACTCCCCACAGCCAATGCACACAGAAAAAGGCAGTTCAGCACTGGAAAGATGATGACCTCCTCATTCTAATGATCAGCCCTGCAGGACAATGGTCACAGTCTCATGCAACTTACAGACTTGTTTTGTTTAAAAACCATGTAATATCACTTTCCCTTAAACACCTACCTAAAATATTTTTCGTCTGTTTCCTTGCTGTTGGTTCCCCGTGCATGTACCCAGAAATAACAAATACCCTGCAATCAAATTCCAAGTGCAGACCAAAGAAAGAAACTAAAGAGACATTTGATGCTATTGTATTTTAAATGGCTGTTTTCTAAGATACTCATGACCCTGCTTGCATGCTGGATTTATCTTTGACCAGCTGTCTGAATCTCTGTGAAAGTTTCTTAAAAGGTAAAATGTAGTCTTTGGTATCCCTCTCCAAAGGCAGATTAATACATTGCTCAGTTGCAAAAACGAAATAAAATACAAGGTCAAAAAAAGGAAACTAAATACAAGGAAAAATTAAATAAGGCAGGTCTGTAACCAAAACAGCAAATAGCCAAACCAAGTAGACTGCAAATATATTCACCGTAACCACCCCATCAATCAGTGGAATATTATCTTTGCTCTCAGCTGCTGCAAAATACTCAGCTCAGTTATGTTAAACATACAAAATCTTAAGCCACGTAGACAGGAGGCGATAAAAAAAAAAAGGAGCTGCAATCAGAACACTGGATAAATTCATCCAGGAAGGCAGGAAGGAAGGAAGGAAGCCAATGATAATCCAAGAGATAAGGAAAAATAAATCCATGTGTGATGACTTTCTAGCACAGCTACAAAATCAGGAAGAAAAAGCTGCATTTTAAATACAACTAATTTCTGTGAAAGTTGGGGGTGTAATTTTCCCCCTGCTTCTGCTACGATTACAAACCTGTAACAGCTGAAGCCAGCAGCGTGGGTGCTGCTGGCTCCCAGAACAAAAAACACCCTTTCAGGACAAGTTTCTTCACTTTATCTGGAAAAACTGAATCCCTTCAGAGATGCAGTGACATGGGACACACAGGTGCCAATCATCTGAACACCTGCTGGCTGCATTAACACTGATGGGAGAACTAGGGAGGACGAAGACATTTCCAGAGCTGAAGACTACTGGCAGTTCCCATGTCCACTGGGCTACCTCCTCCCTTCAGGTGGCCAGGCAAAACGGGCAAGAATCATGGGGCAGAACCCTCAGGGCTATTGCCTTCTGATTACAGCTGCATTTATACTAACGTGGTTTGGAAGCATCAGAAAAGCACAGGACTGCTTGACACTTTGAAGATGTTGGAGTCTTTATTTCCACTGTGCATTCGTCACAGATGTATCCTACACACAGAAACACTACCCTGGACAGGTGCAGAAGGGGAGGGGAAAACTTACAGTGATTGGCAATGAGCTCAGGATACCTGTAAGGACACCTCAGGGCCTGCCTAGAGGTGTAAGTGAAGGGTCCCCCCTGCATCCATCCACCCTCTGAAAGGTGCCAGCTCCAGACTCAGAGGTCTTGCTCAAAAGCCAACCTGTCCTTTGCAAGCACTCCCGGAGGAGCTACCAAAACATACTCTGGACCTGAAGTTCCCATAGGTCAGTCCAGGCAGAGCAACACCTTGATCCTCTATGGAAACAGTAACATTCGGGCACCTTCCAGCACCGCAATGGCTTGTACAGTAAAAGGAAAACAAGGAGAATATTCAGTGAGATCTAAGATTAGGCTTCCATGTAGTAGAATGAAAAAAACTCACTACAGTACATACATATATACATATAGATGTATATTTTACAACATTATGGCTACAAACATATCTTGAAGGCTACTCTGAGTTTTGATGAACTTATCATTTGCCATTCTCTTCCCTAACTCCTCTGGAGTTGAATTTGGGAATGCACAGAAGTGCAGCTGCTGGCTCTCTCCCCTCTCCAGGACCGGGGGGGGAGGTATAAGCAGAGCTGCCAGACACAAGCCGTGCCCTGTCCCCAGCAGCTCCAGCCCCTTTGTCACTCCAGGGAAACTTACATGCCACTTCTCTCCAGCTCCTCCTCAGCCTGCCGGCTGAATGCCTCTGCCCAAACTCCAGGCTAAGCTGCGACAATTAATACTCTTCTGAAATATTATACAAGACATCAGCTGTGAATGAATCCCCATTCACTTCCTGACCCCTGACTTCATGCCCCAGCATGAACCCAGATGAAAGACCCGCTAATGAGTCACCTCTCACCCTCCCTCTGAAGTTTCTACTGGGATTCTTATGTCCCAGCTCATTTTCTTCCTATCTTTTGCCAATATTACAGGAAGACAAACACAGGAAAAACAAACCCTGAGACTATTGAAAATTATTAAGGGAAATAGAATTTCCAGGAGCTACCCAAAGTGATATAAAGCCATTTTTAATTGTGTGCTATCATAATTACGCAGCAGAGCCATTATCTGCAAAGAACATCAAACTCCATTTAGGACTTCCACACTGCGCAGTGTATTGTCAAGGCTGCCCACAATGGGAGTTAAAAGCATCTGGCACATGCTGAAAATGGGTTATTTTATTAATTCAGCAGCCCAATCCAAACACACAGAGAACATACTGAGAGCGCTCCACTTAGCTGTCACCCATGTGCAGGCAGGATGCCAACACAGCCTAAGACCACGGCTTTCTGCAGTGGGCTGTGAAGAAAGTCTTTGAAGCAGAGATCCTGAGCCAGCAGGACTCTGAACAACTTGGTCTCTTTGGATATGTACTGCAAGGAGACAGATCTTCAAAGCTGGTGATAACTTGGAGAATAATGCCACGCCAAATGTCTCCACAGTCTCCATCAACCTCTTGGGCATAATCAGGAAGATGGACAGAAACAAAGCGATGACAGGAGAGCTATGGCATGAACACGGCTCCAGGCTACACACTCCTCCTAAACCAGGGGTACCCCCTGCACTCAGTATTTCACCTATATTGTCATCCAACTCCTTCTCCAAGCCTCATCCTTCCACCACATCCAGGGCAGAAGCTCTGAAACACCACAGTACTTGAACTGTTGCCTCCTGACCTGTCTGCATGTAACATCACATGTAAGTGAAAAACACACTACCTACCTAGTGAAAAACATCCTACCCCAGAGGTAGGATGTATGTAAGAATTAAGAATGAGAAAAGAAGTTAAGAAACAATGAAGAAAATAAACATGACAATACTCAAGTATCCCACTGACCTTTCACAATGCAACACAATACTCTGTTCACAAATTATTATGTAGCTTTACACACATGATCCTTCAAATAGCACACAAAATCCCAGCACAGCCCTGTCCCAATGGCCCAGAAGGATCATCTGGGTCTGGTTAAATTAAATATAAAATCAAGATTACCAGCACTCCAAAGAGATAAGGAGCTTTCACTACAAGTGCTGAGTACCAAGCTGTTCACTGACGAAGCATTTGTATAGTGTGAATATGTACATGCAACTGTGCAGAAAAACAGAAGGTACAGTAGAACAGGATTTTTGGACATTTGGGCTTTTTTAGCATAATGCACAATTCAACTTGACACACTATCAGTCTTCCTAAAAGACATGATTTCAAGAAATCTCTAGTGAAGGAAAAAAACTCCCAGGGTTTAATCTAGGGAGAACAGAAGAGCAATCACCACATGTTAACTCTGGGAAACATTTAATTTTCACCTTCCCCAGTAGGATTCCCAATTCTCCAAAGATGTATCTTGTTTGAAACCTACCATCATGGTTTAGTGGTGGATTTGGCAGTGCTTGTTAATGGTTGGACACAGTGAACTTAAAGGTCAATCTACATGATTCCATGATTCAGTGATGCTATCTTCCCTCTGCACCCAATCCTTACACTGTTGGCTCTGCCCAAGCCATAATGAGGAGCNCACAATGAAACCACGACACAGTCACAACACATTAAGATTCATTTAAAGACAGCAGAGCTCTCACAGATGCTGAAGTGACAAAATCTACATCCTGTTACCCTTAACCAATGATTTACAGATCCACTGTCTTCACTTTACTGACTCTGCAGCAGTGTGATAGCTTTCAGAAGGCTTCTGTGCAATGATTTATTCTGAGTATGCCCGAACACTACCATGGCTATATTCTTCAGAACAACCATTACCTCATAACCTAACACACATTATCATGGTAAGACATCAGCGGGCATCAGCTTAATTAGAGACACTCAAAACTAGGAAAGAAGCAAACAACAAGATAAATCATCTGACCTTATGAAAACAAGGATGCTTGCCAAAGCAGATAAAATAGCACTGTAAAGAACATACGAACTATCTTTATGTCCTTTTGCTGCAGTAAAATCCACACCCTAATAGCCTTCATTGGATTAACATGAATCTAACAGATTCTTCATGTATCATTTATCCCTGACAAAATTCTGTGCATTGCAAACAATGAATATTTAGTTCTGTTCAAAAGCAGTGTTTTCCCTTAAACATTACATCCCAGGGAAATGAATCATCAACATTTAAACCAAGTATTTGAGAAAACAACACACTGGCAGTGTGTGTGCAAGTCTCTAAAGTATCAAATCACAAAATTTTTTATTCCACAACACCCAAAGTCCTGTAATTAACTAAAAAAACTTGCTTGCAAGTCAAGGCTACACACAGTAGATCCCAGAACACATGGAAACACAGACATGCACTCCTAAGTCATCTGAAAATGATGTAGTACATAACCATGTACATAAGTACATGTACATAGTACCATGTACATGTACTAGCCTGTGTACATAACCATGCAATTAAAACTCCAGCCTTTTCCTCTTTCATTTGAGGTGTTTTTTAGGTTACCTACAACCCAACTTCATATCCCTGTCTTGTTTCCAGACATATGTGCTATCTGGGAGAACATATTTCACAATCTCACACCTTAACATTCTTAGACTTAGAAGAGATCTGAACATACAATTAATTGCACTGCTAAAAAAATACATCCTAGACACTGTGAATGGTCTGGATAGAGTTCTGGACAGAGAAGGAAAAGCCCCCTGTGTGAACAGGGCACAAAGAACAAACAAATAGGAGAAAGCTTATTAGCTTATGAGGCATTTTAGGCATGAGATACGAATGCTGGCACAGGTGTCAGCAATCTGAGCGTTTACTGGTGTGTACTTTGCATTTAGTTCTGGCTACACTTGCTACACATACCCTTGGGAGCAGGCACTGTTCCCAGCATCTCATTACATACCCAAGAGTCAATGCCCTGCTTTCCCTGGCCATTCATTGCTGAAGACCAAGTCTATGCACATTGTTCGGAGATCAGCTATCATATTGGACAGCTTAGACATCTTAAGTTTTTGATATCTGTGATGAGAGAGTACAGCACCATAATTTTAAATATTATTACATCCACAGGAATTAATGCCTTGTTGCTTGTTAGTTAATGCACGGTCAGTTTCAATGCCAAAGGCTTTTGAGTACAAAAATATGTATTTACTTAAAATATTGCATTTGCTTATGCTTTACTAAGAAACATACTTGAAATACAGGAGACAGATTTCAAAAACAGTACCACAAGATCCATTATTAGTGTAAAGGTAGATCCTTACTGTCCAGGAGAACTGCTTCGATGTACCAGTGAGCTTGTGGACGTGAGCCTTGCAGGGGGAGAGCTCGGTTCTTCCCTGCTTGTCTTACTAGGGACAGATCCTGGAGCCAACTCAGCATAGCACCACTGGAGCCCCTCAGCATTTTTCACTCTGGGAAAAGCAAACATCCTTCTTTTTCCCCCACCCCTGCCACCATGACTGGGCATGGCATCTTCCTGTTACTTGGCCACTGGGTTTCTGCTGGTAGCAGAGGGTTAAATAATTTTCTTCTCTTTCTGTTGAGATCCTTTGCTCAGCATGGCTTAAAACAATCAGTTCATTCCCAGTCTGAAGTTACTCTCTCCTGGTATAGAATGCTAATAAAAATTTAAATGTTTTCAAAAACCAGTTTACTCCATTGTGAACATTTAGTTCTGCAAGGTGAAAGACCAGCTACAGACTGAACACCATGGTTCAGCCTATCACAGGTGCACAAAGACTAATCGTGGTTTAAAAGGTGACATTTAAGAGACTGGATCTCCCCAAGGAACTCTCGCTTCCCCCTACTTCCAGTAAGGAAGTATTGCAGGAATTCTCACGACACTGGTAACGTTTGGTTGCGTAGCTGTATCATTGCTCTCTTTCAAGGTATGGTGGGTACAGTCATGTCCAATATTTAGAGAAGCTGGCCAAGAAGCCTCCCCTGTGGCATGTTTTCACATCAGAGAGTACCCAGCAGTCACCCTAATGAACATTTCAGTGACTTGGCAAATGCAGCCTGCATCTGCAGGCTGGGGAACTGCCTCTCCTGGCATCAAAATGTCCCCAAGAGCACACATGGCAACCGGCAGAGGCCACAGGCTAGAAAGCACCTCCCTAACTCTGCAGAAAACAGCCTCTTTCAAGGGCACCATCCCCACTCACTCAGGGAACACATGCTGCTCTGCCACCCCACTAACAGCTGGATATGCAGACTTAAAAGGTTCCCAAATTTACAACCTTTTATTTTCTTATATTCCCCACATATTGTCACAGTGCTGGGTTATAAAATGTAATCTGAGCAATCTCCTGCTTAGTAAATTATGTAATTATTGGAGAACTGTGGGTGCCAACAAGTTGGCTGGCTAGAAAATACTCAGCAATGAGATAGCAATTTTCAATCAGTTTTTGGGGGGAGAAAACCCACAAAAAATTTCAAGAAATTTGGACAATGCCCTTAACAACATGCTTTAACTTTTGATCACATCTGAAGTGGTCAGGCAGTTGGACTAGATGATCCTCACAGGTCCCTTTCAACTGCAATATTTTATTCTATTTTATTCTAAAAGTAGATTCATTAACACATCAAAAGTGAGAAAATTGCCAGAGCGCTCTGTTAGACTGAGTCTCCTTATACTTTATATTATCAGAATGATAAAATAGCATCTCACAGTGACAAAGCTGGCCAACAACAGTTTAGGGGACTGATACTGGAATGCAGCACAAGACACAAATTTCACTTTTCCCATATTCCCCTGTCTTGGTTTCCTCATGCTTTGCCGGAAGGATCAGAGGCAGAAGCTCTGGCACACGCAAGACCAGGCAGCCTCCTTAAAGCACCACTGATTGCTGTACCAAATAATCTCAGTGATGATTCCCGACTTGTTGAGTGCCTTGCCAGCACACCCAAAAGATACGTTACATTCATATTATGCAATGAGAAGGGTAGTGGTTGGCTGACCAACCCAAACATTTGGAGTGATCCATTTCAAATGTGTATTGACCCTTCAGTCTGATCCAGTCTATAGTCTATAGTGCATATAAGCAAATAAATAGATAAAGCAATCATTAAAGCAAAATAACCAACAATTAACTGTATGGGGTCACACCCTGACCTTACAGGAAGTCTGGAGGACCTGAGCTACCGAGCTCTCCCTGTCACAAACAACACAACATTAAGCTATGGTGAGTTTATATAACCTGTACATTACTTCAGACATCTACACACACAGGAGGTGGGGGCAAAAAGTCTAAAAATTACTGTAAAGTCCCAGGACAGGCAGTTTGATAGTGCATCTCCCTCCTCTTCTGAGGCTCAGTAGAGGCAGGGAAGGCTTCCATAGTTCCACATTTGGAAGGACCTCCCCTTGTCAATAGCTTTACTAAAAAAGCGTTCAGGAGGGCGTAAGGCACCACTTAACATTATCAAATCTTCCCAGCAGTCAAAGCTGGCTACCTGAGGTCTCTGTCTCCAAATATCTGGGAAGCATAGGAGCAAATCACAGCACCAGACCTGAAAAACACCTGGCATGGGAGCCTGAGCGACGTGGTGGTTGGTTCTTCCAAACCTGAGGTGCGATCCGCTGACTTAGTCTGAAATGACTTAGTTTGAGTGATTTCCAGGGTTGAGTGATTTTTCCAGTGTTGTGGCTATAATTGTAGCCATACTAAGTACAACCTTAGGCAGACCTTTGGATGGCAAATGCCATGATTGCAGATGAAAAAAACATATTTAATTCTTCTTTAGCAGAGACCCTTTTTTTGTGTGTGTTTTTTCCTGCTGGTGTTTAATTTCTTAATATACATGCATTTTTTAAGTGGCTTTAGGAAGAAAAACCACTAAACCAATGCAGAAATGGATATATTTGATTTTAAAGGCTCTGCCTATCTACCTGGAACAAATCAATCACATTATCATTTCCCTGGGGTGAACAGGCATACGGAGACAACCTAAGCGGACATAAGACTTCTAGTTTTTCTAGTTTCCCCCTTCCTTTCTCTTCTTAAAATCTCTGCACTTCCACCAGCAGCCTTTAGAGACAAAAGGTCTGTGACTTTTTTTCAGAGTTGCATTACTGCCTAGTCCTCCCTCAGTCAGAGGACTTTTCTTGATAACATAAAACAAGGCACTTTGTCATCTGACTCAGTGGCAATTTTAAAGCTCTGCAATGAATTGCAATGAATTTGCAGCTCATTAGCAATGAATTAAGTTGATGAAAGGTCAGGAGAAACCAAGGACAATTTTTACAAAGCATCTCCAGGCAGTTTTTCCAGACCATCAGCTCTCTTTTGCTAACCCAGGAACACATCTCATACTCTTTAGAAAGCCAACCGTCTATTTCCCTATAAAAAAATCCCAAAGTATTGCCTAATGAAAGACACAAAGAGTCCTTCTCATGCTATGGGAACACATTTCAGGATTCTGCTCACATGTTTTTTACTCAGGCATGCTTTGATGTAATAGCAGGGGAGAGAAATTTTGAAGGATTTACAGATTAATCAGCCAGAGTATGGATGTAGGTTAGGACTACGAGAACGTTGCTCCTCTGGGATATTATCTGCAGCTCAACTTACCCAAGATGAAATGAAACGTGCTTTGGGAATGCAAATGAATTAGGATGTCATAAAAAGTAATTCAATTTGCAGCAGTGGGGTTTTGAATTTGGTTAGTTACCTACCAGATCTTTATTTAACTGTAAACCTGGAACAATACTTACTATGATTTCCGATTTGAAATTCATTTTACTGTTATTTTAAAAATCGGGCCTGGTATCTCCTAACAGATTTTCAGGTCATGTCTCTATTATGTTGTAGTAGTTTGGCCGTGATTGGCCAATGTGTATTACTGACATTNTCTTGTTTTGTTTCAGTTTTTAGTTCCATAGCGAGTAAAAGATGCTCCAATCTCTAGAAGAATTGAAGAAAGACTATTCTAGAATTGAAAAACTGACTGAAAGTTTCTAAATGTAATTTCTGTATGTTGTTAATGAGAGTGAGAGAAATTTTGGTAATAGAGGAGGAATGTTTGAAAGGTTTCATTCTAATTCTAAGAGTTTGTTAGTTGTTTTTTTTTTCTTCTCCTTCTTTCCTTTTTGTATTAGTTAATAAAAGTCTGTTCTTTTCAAGTTTAAACCTGCTTTGCTCTTGATTACAAAATTCCTTTTCTTTTGGCAACCCAAATTGATAGTTTTTTTTCTGTCTGGTTCACAATGAAACCACGACATATGTGTATGTATATCCCTATGCCACTGAACACTTGTGGGTGCTCTGTAACAGACCTGCACAACAGTGGGATCTCTCACACATAAAAACAAGGGTAAGACTTTCATCCAGTTCACCAGTGTGGAAGAGGTAAGTGGAACAAGACAGCTAATTAGTCATTCTCCATTTCAATCCTCGATAACCACAAAGAGAGCTTGTTTTTTTGCTGCAGGCATTGTCTTACATCAAACAATTTGTAGATAAGAAAAAACAGTTCTCTTCCTAAAGGCACATAACCAAGTATTTTGATAGAAAAGATGAAACAGCATTAGAAATTAACTGTAACACTTCTTCCCTTCCCTAGCCACCAGAGTATGTCCATTAGGATGCATTGCAAATATACAACTATATCATCCAGACTGACAAATTTTGCGCAGTCTGCTGTTTTGTTACTACAGAGCACAAGCCATTAATAGCTGACTGCCCCATTCAAATGAAACAAGACAATTATCAGCTGTAACTTACACAATTAATAATACTGCTGCCAGCATTTTCAGCAGAGATTTGATTCTTTTATAGCTCATTTGAAGTCTTTAGGGAACGTGTTATTAGTACATCTGTCCTGCTGTAAACATAATTATCATGCAAAATTCCATTTATCATGCTGATCAGGAAGCACTTTCTATCAGCCTTTCAGCCTGGAAACGCTGATAAACAGGCAAGGGAATTTGACTGCCCCAGCTAAAGTGTGGAGTGTGCTCACTGCTGGGACCATTGCCCTTTCCAGATGAGCCTGTGGCAATTTTCTGAATAAGCACAGGACTTCTGCTGACCTCTGACTTTGGGGTACATCATGTTTGAACTTAGGGTGCATGCTACTGGACACTGCTTGTTTGTATCATAAGTTGATTTTATGTCCTCCTGTAATTCCTTGCTCTTCTCCAAGACCACACTAATAGGTGGTTCAGGCTTCTGAAGCAGCTGCACAGGGAGCAGGCAGCAATTGGATTCACCATGATCATGGCCCTTCATCAGCAGCATAAATCAAGCCCATGTCACAGACAACAGGTGACATCTGCTTCAACAGAGCATCACTATTAATACACAAAGATATATTAAATAGCTTTGTATATTAAAAACAATTGGGTATATACCAAATACTTGGGTATTATTAATATACAAAGCTATTTAATAGCTGGGGCCAGGTGAAAACAAAACATCAGTTAAACAGATGTCAATGAACAGGGTGCTGAATTTCAGCTAAAATGGGTATGAGGTCTTAAAAAGTGAATACCATCAAAACTTATCAAACTCTGATGATACCTTACATGCAGAACAGCCCACAACTGCAGGCTTAATGTGCAGAGAAACTGTCTTCGTGGACAACTTAACCCTCAGAGACCCGCAGAACATCCCGACATCAAAGTAAGATTGAGCAAGGTAAAGGTCAGCCCCTGCACAGACCTCCTGCAAACTACAGCTTCAAATTGGTTTAAAACAGCCTCATTTATACTAATAAGCTGATGCTGTGACCAAAAGGCACCATGCTGCTTCAGCCGTCTACCAACCCCTGCATCACACACAGCAGGTCTCCTGCAGCCAGCCAGGTAAGGGAAGCACACAAATG
This sequence comes from Tichodroma muraria, assembly GCA_013390105.1. Classification (NCBI taxonomy): domain Eukaryota; kingdom Metazoa; phylum Chordata; class Aves; order Passeriformes; family Sittidae; genus Tichodroma; species Tichodroma muraria. Next base: position 46,890 of record WAAG01017909.1, on the reverse strand, counting down.
ATTAGTGACCAGCTTCTACTGGGTTTTGTGAGGGAGGAAAAGATCTGCTGTCCTCAGTGGGATAGGCATAAAACAATCCTCAAATCACAAGAAGCGATTAACTGTTCCTGCACCCCGGGAGGCTGCTCCCACAGCTGCTGGCTGTCCTCACACCTTCCTCCACTGCACCTATGGGTACCTCCTTCAACTCAGCCAGCAAGCAGCATCTAAAACAGTCACAGAGAATTAGGCTGGGCTCCTTCAAGCTCAACAGACAGAGATGCCAAACAAGCCTGTGGCTAATATTGATCACATCCAGTCTTTGGAACTTAACAATTTTTTTTCTATTGGTTGAAACATTTTGGTTTTTTCCCAGTGTTTAAAAATTGCCTGACAGGACATAAGGGACCTGCAGATGCCCTAAGGTTGATGGAATCATACTGCTGCAGCAAAGGGCAAAGGAGGAGGAGACCAACTCCTGATGATATCAGAAAGCAAACATTGTTTCCAAGAGAAATTATCTGACTGCTGATAAATATGTGATAAAGTTATGGGGTTTTTTATAAATGTGGGAAAAATTCATAAATTTAACTCAAGAAAACTGCTATTGCAGGCTGACATTGGTACATGCAGAACAGCTGCATGACCACAGAAACTTCTTAAGTTCACTATGTTAATATATTGAGCCATTGTGGATTGTATTTTAGGCAACTTATTTCCAGATCATTCTGATGTTTCATTTAATTGTATTAAGACAGGGTGACTGTGAGAAATGAGTAGCACACTGTGGTTACATCAATTACTCTCTTTAAATTCAAGAATCATGCATATCCAGATAGCTTAATTTCTCCCATACATCTGCATTTGCATATCTTTCTTCTCTGAAGAGCTTTCAAAAGCTCAAGTTTTAATCAGAGGACTATTTTTGATCCTAATTTTCCAAGCTGCAGTAAAGCTGCTTCATGACCTGATCTGATGGCAAATGTACTATCATTATACAGTGTTTTCTATTAGGTTTTACAATAACTAGTCAAAATGTTTCTTATTTTTAATCACTGATATACCAGGTGCGTTGTGTCTAATTAGAGCTATTGATCTGCAGACATTGCTTTAACTCAGACTGGCAGATGACTTGTTGGAGCAAGTGCTGCTTGGGGTACCAAATACCCTGCAGGGCAGTGTCTGCACATCAGCCCCTTCAGACACACCCCAGCACACCAAAGCTGTGAGCCAAGGCAGCCCTGCCTCCTCGTACACCAGCTCCGACTTTCTGCTTTTATTTTTGACACTACTTGCAGCAAAATCAAAATATCTCCTTTTTCATGGGGAATGGAGCACGTTGGTTTGCCTGAAGCCAATGTTTCACTTAGATTTTTTTTTCTTGTCATATACACACAAGCATACATATTCATCTGCATATATGATACAAAAGATACATACTCAGGAAAACAAAAGAATGTTTCCCTCTGTTTGAACATGCCCCCTTTCTGAAGAATTTTGCTTCCTGAAAATAAGTTCAGCGTTTCCTCTGGTTTGGCTTAACAGCTTTAAATGTTGTGCTTCCAGACAGACAGAAAATCTGGCTTACCCACAGCTTCCCCCACTCTGCTCCACATTTAACAGGTCGCTGTTGTGACCACAAAAAAGACGGCTACCGCTGCTAAAACTTTAATCTCCCCCAAAAGTCTTAATCTTTATATAGCAAATATAATGAGCTTTCTCAGTGACATACTCCAACAATGTTTAACAGGATTGCATAAGCAAAGTTATATTTAAATCCACTGAAAATGCAACCCAATTCTTCATAGTCTGCTCTGGTGATAATTAATGACAGATTTCATTAATATTCGCTTATCCTTTTTTTTTTTTCTTGTAGGATTGTGTCCTGCTAACAGAAGGACACCGGAGAAGAATTGTCTTCTTTAATAGAAGCTCTGTTAGGCATCACAGATAACATATGAAGCGTGGCCATGCTGTTCTCTACCCTCTATTACCCCTCAATTTTATTCTCTAGAAATTGCTTCAGACACTAGTTCCAGGCTGTAACTAGAGGAGGAGCAGGAGGTATTCTGCCACTGCTGTCAGGCAAGCCAGTGGAGGACAGAAAAGGAAAAAAAAATGTTTCAAAGTATTTTTCAAAGTAGCCAAACACTTGGAGGTGGCAAGGTTTCACCAGGGAACACCAAATTATCTATCCTATTCTTAAACAGGAACAGTCAAGAGACATTTTTTTATGTCAATGAAATTTTATTTCAGTTCCCAGGGCAACACAAGGATGATACCACAACAGCCTGCCTCTCTAGGGCAGGCTTCAGGAGTGTTGCCCCCAGCTCTTCACTTAATGCAAATGTACGAAAAATCACATGAAGCCATATCCCCCAACCATTCTCACAATCCACATCTCACCATAAAACAAGTCTTGAGCCCAAATCTCTGCATCATTTCAAGATCCTCCCAGTTATGGGGGAGGACAGGGAAGTGAAGAGGAAAGTGGGGGAAGAAGGAAACAGCTGCTTCCCCTTCCCAACCTGCTATTTCTTCTGAAAGCTTTGATCTCCACTTTACACATAGAGTGTAACAGCAGCTACTTTCTTTTCCTCTGTCCTGGAAAAAGATGGACAAAAAAGCCTTATCCTCCTTTACTCTTGCAAATCATCTACTCTGTCCCTGACAGTTTTGCTGGGGAGCTGAAGCAGCATCCCTTTCCGGGCTGCAGAATCCTGTGCAAAGACAATTGTCACTCCCAGCATTTGGTTTAAATTCCCATTTGAAGCCCAGTGAACTACTCCAGAGCATAACGAAGTGTCCATTAAACTTTCCACAGAACCAAGTCTTAAATTTCAAAAATATTTATCTTGATCTCAAAGATGCTCACTCTAACTTCTGACTCCGTGGGCAAATGATTTGACAGGCCATACACATATAAAAAATCAGAAACTGAAAGGAAATTCAGTAACATCGACCTCCCAAACTATGGACCGGGAAGCTGGCCATGGAATTGCCTAATGTCATGAATATTTGGGAGGAGTTATGACTTTATTTCAATTCAGAGATTACAGCAACAACTGGAGAGAAATTCTTATAAATAAGGCTCACAAGTACAAGGAGCAGCTGTTTAGTCCCATCTGGACATTACGTGTTGGGACAATCCTGCAGTGCCACTGCTCAGGTACTTTTATTATTGTCACTAAATGTGTTACTGTCAAAGACTGCTGGGTCAGCCACACCCAGGCATTTTAATCAGACACCACACAGCTGGATTTATACCCCAAAGGCAGGACTGTGGGCAGCTGTCAGCCCCACAGCCACCACAAAGTGAGCAGCTGCTGTTGGGACAAGTTTCAGCAAGAGCAGGCGGTGAGCTACTCGCAGGCACGCCTGTCGGTATGACCACAATCAGGTAATTCTGAAAAAGCTCCAGCTGGATTTGAACATCTCAGTCCAGCAGGAGATGACACCCCATCTCACGACAGGTTAACAATCTGTTGGGGATTTGACATGCCCCAGAGCAGCTGGCTGGTTTCACTGAGACAGGCAATGGTGCTCCTGGGTCACACCCACGGAAGAAAGGCATTTTTGAAACAGGAGGCAACTGCCTTGATGAAAAAGAAAAATAATAATAAAAAGAAATAAAATCAGAAGTCCCTCCTGATGGACTTCAGTATCACAAGCTTTTGGGAGAAGAGAACAAAAGCTGTCCACACATCTAGGCCCTAACCTCAAATACCACTGGATGGGTGGAGGAAGTGAAAACAGAGTCAAGCAGCCAGAAGGATGCACAGTTCCCCTTGCATTTCTCTGCACCTCCTCCTATAAATTCAGGAACCACACCGCTGATCAGCTGATCATTAGGCTGTCGTGCTTTGTTTTCCACTTTCACATCTATCTTACCCTGGCTCCTGCAGTGGGAGATGCCAGTGCAGAGGCAACTCCCCAGACAGCCCTCCCTACTCCTGGGGCACTTTGGTAACTGAGCTGCCCCAGCAGCTGCATCTTCCCGTGACAGCAGGACCAAGGCAGACACTAGAAGCAGCACTGCGATGGGCACAGTTGTTACCACTTCCATGGTGATATCCAGCATTTTCCAGAGAGCCTCATCTCCATGAAAAGGTATACACAAGGACTCTGCATGTGCATACGCTGCACTCAGCATTCACTGCTGATTCTCTGAAAGTGGGAGACACGGGAGACCTGTGACTCTGTTTAAACAACAAGAACAAAGCTAAAACATATTAAACATTCATGAATTTCTGTGAATCCTTAATGAATCTTATTTTCTGCCTTCTGTTATGTAGCTCTTTAGGGGTACATCTTTTTAATTTTTTTTTTGATCTTGAAAGCTAGAAACTTTGTCGAAACAGCAGAATGCAAGGGGATTAGACTGAGAATCTCCACCTATTCTCAACAATCCATTAACTTTGAAAAGTCTCTACTACAGAATGGAAGACTTTGGAGCTGAAAATACTGGAATAAATTCCTCTGCCACAAAGATGGAGAGGACATATGAGACCCTTTATCAGGTCATGTAACTCAGAAATGTTGCTAAGGCTTCCAACCATCATGAAAAAACATATTAAAATCTTATAAATAAATTTGAGTCCCTGAAAATAAATAATATCGATCTGGCTCCCCTACTCCATTCAATCAATTAAGCTGTGTACTTCTGAAAGCAGAAAAATTTAAATGTGGAGTAATATGAGAGCAGAGGCAGACCTCTGTGCTCGCTTAACCCAGCACCTATTTGAGTTTAAGGTGACACTTTGGGTTGTGAAATAAAACCTTGGAATTTTGAACATGTTTGCTTCAGGCTTCAGTGAGCCTCTGCTTTGGGGCCACTAATCCCTTTAATTGCCCCAAATCACCTAGAGGCACCTCCAGGCAGAAAAATCTTTGTTCTTTAAGCAGCATTATGAGGACAACAAAACCCTTAAACGTAAAACCAGCTGGGGAAAGTTTGACAGCACCCATCATGTCTTCTTAGATTAGGTATATTAAAAAGAACATAAAGCATGAAGTGCCTTGAAAAAAATCTCATTTTGACCTCACTTTGGATAAAAATGATATTTTGTCACAGACCTCAGATTTAGTGTCCAGTATTCTCACAGGCTACATTCAGCTTTCAGAACTAATTACAAGAACTAATTGCACATATTCGTTTACAAGAACATCTCAAACTTTCCCTCTAAGATTTTAAAATATACCAGCCTAGTAGTGCAAAGAAGTCACACCAATAAATTATTCAGATCTTGTAAAAACTCACGCACTTCAGTATTCTTAATGAAGGTGCTAGTTGCATGACTAATGATGCATTTCTGCAGAAGCCTCAGCTGATGGGGCTCACGTTCAAATCAAACTACAAAACTACTCAAATTTTACTATTTTAGGCAATGTCTTTATGAGCCAGAGGCAACAAATTACCTGGAAAAGTAAGACTGAACATATCTGCAAGTGTTTGCTGGATCAGGCTCTATTTTTGTACAGCCTTTTATCAATGACAAAAGCTAGTCGCCTCTTTCAAGAGGTGGCACTAAATATAATACAAGGAAGATTTACTTTGTAACAGCCTTGAGGGTGTGTTAAAACACACAAAAATCTATCTTTTAGAAAGGATTAAGACATATTTCAATGGCACAGACATGAAATGCAGCCCGAACAACTTCAGTACAGATACTAATCATGTGAAATGGATAACTTCATAATATCACACATCTTAGATCATCTGATTTGTGCGTCTGTCTGCATATTCAACATCACAGCCCCAAGCTGAAAAAACACAGACGGAGAAGAAAGAGATTCTTGTTTCCTGGTAAAGCTTCTTGCATTGAAGAACTGAATGCAGGGCAAAAGGCCCATTCAAAAATGTGCCACAAAACACTTCACCACAGACCTAGGAGCTTTGTTGTGAGAGGAGAAAGGGAAAAAAAAAAGGATTTTGAACAACAATATTGACTAATGGGATTATGTATATACAACAGTTTCTCATTCACAACACCGTCCCGGGGAGCTGAACACAAGCTCAATTTTACCTGCGCCAGTAACAGTTACATCATTTTATGACAGATATTAAGCCAACAGCGTACAGACCACAAAGCTGCTACCAAAAATACTTAATCTTCCAAGGAGGATATCAGACAGGCAATTAAAGAAATAGTAATCCTCCCCCAAACATTGCGTTTCATCATCTGTAAATGTACATCTGTAAATCTCTCTCTCTCTGCTTTAAGTAGAAGCCCATGAAGCATACAATTTTGTAGAGTATTTTTGGTAATTTAAAGCTTCCAAATTATATATAATGTAATATCTGGGTAAGTAATACACAGAAAATAGAATCCTGATGACAATAACACATGAAGACAAACTGTTCAGCATCCTTTTGAACTTGCTTGCATACAAAATCTTTTCTGTATTCATATTTGAAAGAAGGGGTATAAAGAAAGAGGCTCTAGGAGTGAGTATTCCTCCCCTTCTTTTTAATATATGAACTAATTTTTCTTCTAACCACAACAAGCATACGTGCTTTGAAGGGTTTTAAGAAAAAGAAAAAAAAAAACCAGAAAACAAGTTTAGGAGTAGAACTGTTGCAGTTCTAGACAGGAAAAACTGTGTTTTAGCAACCGGAAAAACTTATTCCTACACCCCATAAAGAATAAATACAGCTATGAATACAGTATAAACATCCTTGATTGTACTAATGAGAACAAATATAATGTAGACATACAGCTATTGTTTGAAGAAAAGCACATCCAAAGCCTTCACAGTGACAACTCCAGCCCCCTGCCACGCTCCAACAGGTGCTGCGCAGCCTTGCAGACTGCCAGAACAATGTCAGCAAGGAAAGGGATGGTCAAGTAATGGGATGGTCACCACCATGTCCCTGTGGTGAAGCTTTCCAGGGCAAGAAGGTGTCAGGAGGCTGCAGCAGTGGGGAAGGGAGCAGGCCTGGGGTCTGCAGCCAATGCTGAGGTTCCCCCACAGGTGTTGTTGTGGGGCAGTGAGTAGCGCTAGCAGCAGTGGTAGTTGGGATACTCTATCCTGACAGCAGGAAACCATCTCCACAAATTCACCAAGTAAAATGAGGGATGCAAGTGCTAACAGAGCAGCACTCAGCTACCTGTGACAGAGCAACAATGAGAACTGTCAAGATTTCCTCTCCTGGCAGGATCTGCTAACAGTTATTTGGAAAACAGGAGATTCATATGCCTTTATTTTTCATTTTGAAGCAGCAGGACCGTAACAACCTGATCCTGTTATGGAACCAAAACTGCACTTCTGTTGCTGTCCCTTTTACTGCCTAAGAACCTGCAGCATTTTCTGTCCTTCCCACAAGTCTCTGCAAAGGATGAAGGTTGAACAAAGTGCCTCTATACAACGGCCATGGTTCCCACAGTAGCAGGGAAAAAAAAACAAACCAAAAAAAAACTTGTACAGTTTTGCTTCTGTCACCCTTTGCCTCCTCAGACCTGAACAATAATGACCTTGTCTAACATGGAGGAAAGAGTGGAATGGCTTTGTGCTTGGATGGGTCAGAGCAGATAAATGCAGAGATGTGCTTGCCAAACACCACTTCCTTTCATCTAGCTGGGATAAGGAAGAAACACAACGGTGTTTCTCACAAGGGTGAGAAGCTGCAGACCAAGAGAAGACCTTCCCGTCTGTGCAAAACCCTGGTGTGGTTCCCCCTGCCAAATCTCTGGAGGGATACAACATGAAGGCTCATTTGGTAGCTACTTACATAGAAGTCACAGGCAAAATTTTGCCTTATTGCTTCCACTGAAAGTGAAATCAGCTATACTTTGTATAAAAGTGGGGCTTTTTATTTTCTTTTGATTATAAAAATGAGCTCCCCTTGCCTTGCCAGACCACACAAACAGAAACCACTACTTCCTCAGTCACTGCATGCTCACATCTAAAGAAAGCTCTGAAAAAGAATAAAACAAGGCTGGGTATGACATCAGACTTCTACATTGATCAAGCTCACAAACTGCCATTAACATGTGACACACAATTTTGAAATTTTGGTTTTCCTGTTTCATCTTTTCCACTAAACAGACAGGAAATATGTCTGTTAATGTGAACAACTGAGTAAAAAAAAGTTACATCCATTTTTGCAGAATTTACCATATTACAAAATGAAAATCTAGAGAGCCCACAACTGACCAGTTAAAAGAAAATAGATCCCTTCCCAGTTCACCAGGGACATGAAGTCAAGTTTTCACTACCATAACCCTTCACCTTGGGAAAGTGGATGTGAGGGGAAGAGCCTCTCAAAAGATAGTTTCTTCTAACATATGAAAATTACACAAAAAAATCCCCAAAACAAACAAACAAAAAACCAGACAAGACCATGTTGAAATATTCCTGGGGAATCATACAAAACAAAGAACAGCAAGGACTGCAAGGTAAGTGCCAGTTACACAAAAGACCGTGCCACCCTTGACTGTTGCTATCACATTCATTTATCCAGTAAGATATTCAAGATATGCAATCGCTGGAAGGGTTGGAAATACTACCTCTGCACTTAAAATAGAAAAGACAGGCCTAATCCTGTTCTCATTTGTACCTCAGCAACACTGCAATTAATTCAGAGGTTGTTCATTTTCAGATGCCTTGATCTTCGCAAACAGTCAGTGGCTTACAACCGCTTTTTCATGCCAGCCTCTTTGCCCTCAGACCATCCTCCCCAAGGGAGTGAATTCCAATTACAACCCACACCCTTCTGCAGAGCCCTATTGCACTAAACCGGTCTTGGGCTTGGGGCTTAGCTCCTAAGGAATATGGAGGAGCAAAGGCATTTTGTACAGCACTGAGCACAGCACCGGTACTGCACTGGAAAAAACATGCTCGCTCCTGCTTGCAACGCTACATTTTCCAGGAGAAGGAAGCCTGCGAGCTCACAAACAACTGTGAGAAAATACACATTTCCATTCACATAATCTATTCAACCTTCCCACAGAGCGTGCAGACAGCAACAGAAAATACTGCCTTGAAAGTGCCTGTTTAAGGGTGCTGGCAAATTCATACAATTTGCGGTTTTTATTTTCAAACGCGTCTGCTCAAAGTTGCTCCCTGTTGCACCCTAGCACTATCTTTGACTTGAATAGCCTTACATCAATAGGGAAACTAATGAACAAACTAGAAACAAGTGTTTCTAATAATCTCTTTAAAGCAAACAGAAGCAAAAATCCTCAGACAATGAAATCTTAAAATTCCTTAAAACAAACGTGTGCAGACACTTGCTACTAGTGAGGCTGCTCTGGAGTTCTGCAGTACCTGGAGTGCTTTCTAAAAGAGAAGAATATTTTATCTTGAGGCAAGTCATGCACATGGAAAAATACAGATTTTCCAAAGAAAGGTCAGAATGGAGGTACTTGACAGTGGCACTTTGTGTTCTGCTGTAAGTAATTCTGCATTTTTAAGCAACCACCTCTGAGCTGCCACTTTTTCTGGATTAGCTTATGCTAAAAGATGGGATTCGACAAAGCAGTGAGCACCACCAATTAAAAATCAAACCCAGTTTTGCTTTAGGAAAACAGCCTCATAAAATTAAGGAGGTTTCACGATGCTGAAGACAGAGGGTTACGTGAACTCTCTTTTTAAAAATACAAACACAACTCTTCCTGTTTTAAAGGCCCCACTTCCAAGGCTATTAATAGCAGACAGAGCCCTTTACACACCTTCTTACATAACCTGTTGCAGCACCTGCACGACTCACCTACCTAAGCAATCAAACTGCACTTTGCACTGTAGCACCTGAAAGCTGTTTTGTCTCTCTTCCTATTATCCAAAAAACATCTCCACGTTTTGCAGTCAGAAATGGTATCATTCCCTTAACTAAATTCAGGGAACTACGGAGGGTGCTTGTAACTACCGAATGCCCTCAACTGTGCCCACGTCCCAGGTATCAAGATGGGTGTCTTCATTTTCAAGCAGCTGTCACCTAACGAGGACTTCACTCAGTGCTGTGCACATCCACCACACCCCATGGACACGTGGGCAATACCTCTGTCACCCTGCATTTGTTTGGGTGTAGCAGATTGCAACTTGACTGGAAAACGAGGAAATTCATCTCCATTTATGCTGGATCTGTAGGTACTAACAGAGGTGCAGAAGCAACAGGAAAACAGAAGTTTGACAAAACACAAGGAATAAAGTTGGTGAGTTAAAACCCCAAGAAAGGCATTTTCAAAACATATTTCAGGCCACAGCTGACATCTAGCTTCTGCTTTACGCTACACCCTTCACACAGGCTGAGTACAGAGGGGTGGGGAATGCATGTCCTTGAGAACAGGGAGCAAAGAGAGCTTTATGAACTGTAGGTAAGGGCTGCATTTGTGCATACGCCAACGTATGGACGTGATCCAAGCAGGCCTGAAGGCAAAGGGCCTTATGTGACATTCGCCTCTTTTCTCCATCCCTGTATGTGCAGGGAGTACTGCATGAAAGGAGACAACCCTCCAGCTGTCACAATGGTCCCCCCTGAGTGCCAAAGGAATCCCATCTCCTTGGGGCAGTGAGGCTCTGCTCTCCCCTCCTGCAGCACCATGCACTCAGGAAACTCAAATTCAGCAGACCTCTTTCTGAAGCAGGCTGGCAAAGCAGTGCTACTTGCACCTTTCTAAGGGCACACCATGAGGCTGGGGGTTGAAACCACTTCTCTGCTAGCACCTGCTAGAGTGGACTGCTCCAGTGCGGCGAGTTATCTCTGTAAAAAGCAATGGTAATAACATCTGACCCTTCAATCATGATGAAACTAAATCCATGCCACTGTGCCAGCATGTACCCTTCCTGTCAAAAAGGGAGAGAGCTCAGCTCGGGGTCTCTTGCCTTCTCCTCTCCCCTTTCTGGTATATGAACATATGGGTCATCCAACCTTGTTGGAGGGCTGGGACATCTCCCTGCACTTCCACCCAAGGCAGACCTACAAGAAGCAATAATGCTGGAAACGCAGAAGCCTTCCAAATTTGTCCATTCAATTTTCTTACCAGGAGTTACTAACCCTGTTAGCCACCTGCAGCGGCTCTTTCTTCCTCCTGGAATGGAGAAAGAAGTAATGCCCCACAGAGGGGAGAGGATAGAGAGAAACCCATCACCGGCCTTCCCACACTGCAGAAGACACAAGCAACAAGGACAGCAACGGTGCCTGTGGTTGGTACCTACTGAGGCTGCACTGGCACCACCACCACATCCCAGTATCTGTCCCTTGTGTACACAAAAAAATCCGCAGGTATGACCTGCACAGTCACGGGTGAAGCCACACACAGCAGACAGTACATGGATGGCAGAAAAAAACAGCTTAGCGCAAGCAGGTTGCTAACCCAGTGGCACTGATGAATTCTTGGTGCCCAGCATCCTACCCAAAGCCCAGAAAAAGGGAAAAGCAAGCTCAAGAGCTCCATCCCTGTTTGTTTCACACAGCTCAGCTCCAGCTACGTGGTGCAAAAAGAAGTCATCATAATGTCATCTTACAGATTTTTCCTGTTAAATAGTAAGGGAGTATTTTTTTCCTTTGCAGGAAAATTTATGCTTCTTTTGAATGCCTTTATCTATAAACTGATGTGCCTATGTCTGATTTGCCTTGACAATGTGTAGACTTGAAAACCTAATCATATTTACCTTGGTAATATGATTATCTCTAGGAGCACCAAAATGCAATCCATTGTTGACTGAAAAATTATGATAAACTTCTCTAGCTTTCCATTTTTTAATCCCACCAACACTATAGAGTTAAATCCCTGATATTGCAGAGACTTACTAGCAAAACATCATACACTGGTGCTCGATTTAACTGAGAAACTTTATATATAAAGTAAACACATAGCCCAGACTTTTCAGGATCCCTTGTCAGAGAGGACATACCTTCCTCTGTCATCCACTGAGTGGAAAACATATTTCAATTGTGGTGAGTGAATCTTTCTCCAAACCTCAATTTCAGAAAATTGCTAGCCTGATCTATAACAACATGGGGGGAACACCACTGCTTGCTAAGAACATGCAATAGTGCTTTATATTCATATACGAGGTGAAAGGTTGTTTTGGTTTCTTTAAAAAAATACTTCTTCTAGAAAAGATAGCCTTTGCTTCACTTATCATTCACTTCTCAATTTTCCACAACAGAAAACCTTCCTTAGTCAAACACCGTGAAACACTGCTTCTAAAAGCAGTGCTGGCTTTGAAATACATCATGAGACCAGAAAATACATCTAGCATTGGTGACAGGAAAGCAGTTGCTATGAACATAACACAGTAGCCCTTGTAAAGGAACCTCACAGTTCCTTAAATATGTATCCCCCTAAATCTGCATATTGCACACTGTAAAGCAAATCCCAAGAGTCCTAGAAGTCTCCCACTGGCAGATCATGTTTTCTCCAACTACCCTTAAATTTTCTTCTCCTAAATGCTCTACCAGGCTCTCTATCCTACCCTTGCAGGGAAAAAAAAAAAATCCCCAAAAAACCCCAATTGAAACTTCTGAAAGCCCTTCTTATGAAAACAAATACCATTCCTTAAATTTCTCAGCATGTTATTTGCAAACGACAGGCCAGCAAGCAGAAACTCTCCATATGCCAAATTATGTCATTTCCATTTTCTAGAAAGAATACTTCTCACAGCAAACTGGCAAGGGGGTTTTCAGTTGGGTTGTGAAAAGAGCCAGCTCTGTGCCTTGCTGCACCTGCTGCGTTGCTAAGTCTGGTATCTGGTGGCAGCCCCACAGCCATCCACAGCAATTATGGGTCCAGCAAAGAGTTTGTCAAAAAGGCTTGAGTACACCCTCAGAGGTACTGGCAAATGTTCGGGGTGAATTCTGTGGATATTTGCATATAGATTTCTGTAGACACCAGCTTGTCCCGTTTGCAAATAGAATCTGCTTTCCCACGCTTCTCAAGGGACAAGCTGGTGCCTACAGAAGTTTCAGTGTACCCAAATCCCAACATAGAAAACCAAACTTCTGCATTTTTAGTTTAAATTATAAAGAGCAGCCTTTTCATTCATGTAGTGGGGAACTTGAACTACAAGAGCAGTATAGCTGAAATTGGAGGGACAAAAAAATTAAAGAAAACAAATAAATCAAGATTTGGTTCTGCTTCTCATCTTTACCTTCCATCATACTCACTGCACTACTGAGTCTCCAGACAGCCCACCTGATACTTACTTTTTTGAAACAAGGAAATCACAGAATTACTAGAGGATTGGGGTTTTTTTTTTCTTTTCAGAGAGCACACTTGGCAATCCCATATTTGTGTTTTAGGTGTTTTGAACTGTTCCAAGCTAAGCGGTATCTTCCGCCAGAAGAGTTCTCAAAGTCGTAATAATTGCAGACTAAAGCATACTTCATATCCAAAAGCTATCATCAAACTATGAACTGTCATCATCCTGTTTATCTACCACAGAACTACGTTTTTGTGATGGTCTGGAGGGGTAGTGACTCAGCTGCTACCAATCTTCATCATTTCAAGGTACTTTCAACACTATTATGGTGCAGATGAAAGCTGTTGAAGCAGGCGTCTAAGGAAAAGATCCAGTTTGGTTGCCTGCCTGCAAAGGAGATTTGCTGGTAAAGAAAAGGGTGAAAAGAAAGATCAGGTAGTGGAAATGCATTCACCACGTAAGCAAACCTGCTGAAATCTGCTCCTTCTGTTCTCCTGACAGCTAATGAGGGGTGACTGCACACCAGCCAAGCACCTGCGTGGTATAACCACAGCACTTCTCATGGCAGGGCTGGACCTAGAAAGCTCTGGACTGGCAGCCAGTGAGGACAGCCAACACAAACAGGACTCTTCATGTGTTACCAGCTCAGGTTTCCACACAGGGGTTAATGTGCACCCACCCAAGTATATCCCTCTCACCTGTCCAGCTCTAAGGATGCCTCAGTCTGAAACCTGCAGAGTCCTGAGGCTCTGGCAGACACAGCTGCCTCTCAGCATCTGCCCCTCTGGAAAGCTCTCTAATTAATTTCCTAGTACTCATGAACACCATGTTCTGTCCCACTGTTCTACTCTTCAGAATTGACAGCAAAGGGCTTTTTCCTTGTCTGATGAATATTAACCTTTTTTATCTGACAGAGATGCTCACTAAATAGTATAATAAGAGCCTAAAATACGCCAGAGCAAATTTCTGTGGGATTTGTTTTTAAAAGCTTGTGTACTAAGGGAACAAGGCTGCTGCATCTATGGTGTCCATCCATCTGTGTATCATCATACTCCAATGACTTCTCAACTACTGGCCAACTTCAATTAACACCTGCAAGATGACCCCATTTCCACCAGTTTCAAAGGAGATAACAGAGGGAGGCACAAACATCTGTGCCCTGAACAAGGGAAATGGCTGGCAGAGAGCAGTGGAGGCGAAAGCCGGTCCGTGCGATGTGGGGCTGGCCACGCTCAGCACGTGCACAGCTCGGAGCACCCAGCAGCACCAGTGACTGCCCCTGCACAGCTCTCGGTGAGCGTGAGGACCCAGCCTCTCGCATGGAGGAGCTGTACACCGAGCGCTACCGCTGAAACAGCCCTTATCACCTGAGTCTTAACCCTGCTGCTGAACATTCCCCCTTCAGGGTGGCCCAGGAATTCAGCCTCCTGAAGTGACAGCTGAGGTCAATAAGCATCCCCTTCTTTAGAGCCGGCAGGCATCAGTGGTATACAAGGTCACACACCTAAGAAAAGACTCAGTTTAGCTTGTGCACTTCCCACTGACTTCTCAGACCATTAAATCGCTGTTTTCATGCTATGCTTGTATACATCATTCTGAAATTCAGGCTGCCCAAAGGGCTTTAGGTTCAGTGAATAGCAGAGTGTCCATCACACACAAAAGGGCTGATGTGCTTCCAGCGGCTCACAAGTCAACTCCTGATGCTGGGATGGCCCCACGGGGTGGAGGGTGCCCCCAGCTCTTTGTTCTGCTCCCCTTTCAGGACTCTGCCTGTAAGACACTTGCTTCTGAGAGACTCTTCTCTTGTCTCTTGTGTGTTCAGTTTGGAGGAATCTTCTGCCGTGGGCTGAAACTACACTGCCTGGCTGGCCAAGGCCATGGAGAACTGTATTCTGACCTCTCAGCCCTCCACCACAAATACTTAAGGGTGGGATTCAGTCCCTAAACATCACCCTGGAGGCTTCCTCCAGCACCAACAACCCATGTAACTTTGCAAACCCCACAAAAGTCAAGCAAGTCAACCATTCTAGCATCTTCCTCCATTGTAACTCTACAGAAGATAAATATTAAGGCCAAATGCAGCTCTATACCTATCTTTCTAATAGGTAGAAATAAATTACATTTTCACAAGCTTTACTAAATGTAAATTAATTTTAGAATTACTCAGGAAATGAGATTTATTGTAGGTCAGTAAATTCTGAAGAAAAATCTATTTTAGATAGGACCATGATAATCCCAGAGTCCTTCTGAGTGGACCTCTCCCTAGTGATTACTCAGCAGATACTCTCTCTTTGTTTCCCAGCACCAACTGCTCCCAGAAGGAATTCTCCTGCCCATCTGCCTTCAAACCTGACACGGCGACACAGACAAATGCAACTGTAAGCAATGTTTGAACTCCATATCCAATCACCAATTTGCTTCCTTAGCAAAACAGAAAAAAATCCAAACCCAAACAACACAAGAAAAGAGCATGTGCTTGTTTCCAACCACCTGGCCCACTGGAAAAGGAAACGTCACATACAGAAACAGTAATACTTTTACTAAAGAAAACTATGGCAAAAAGAATTCTAGGCATACACAAAACCAGGTACCTGGTCCATCACCTAATCCACAGAATGTGAAATTATTTTAAGCCAGTGTTGCTGAAACCTGGTTTCTCAGAAATCCTCACTAATTTCAGATTACGCTATTAAAATGAATTATAATTTCACATGAAAGAAACCCTGCCCTTAGTTTCTAATAAACTCATGTCCTTGTCCACCTATTCACCACAAATTGAAACAAACTCCTTCTGCAGTAGGACAGGAGCCTTTGGCACCAATCAGCCAATTTCTGAACAAGCCAATTTTTTGCCATTTACATATAATTATATGCTAGCCTCCAAGCAGCTAGAAGCTCCATGTTCCTTTTTTGTGTCGTTTGTTTCTTGTGAATACACATAGAGCACAAACCCAAACCACATTAATGATAACCTTGTTAAATATAAACTAGTATGCAATTATACAAACTGCTAACACAAACAAAAAAGCCAGGGAACTCTGATTATATGTTCACAATGGTTTCTGAAAACTAAATAAAAATAACGACATAAGGCAACCTGTCTTGCCTGATACTGTAACAGAAAAAGGTTTCACGTTATAACTTACATGTCTCAGCATAGAGGACTAGTCTGTCAAGCAACCCCTCAAACCCAATTTCAAGCTCACTCAGTACAAGGAGAGCAGAAGAGTGGGAGGAAAGGCAGCCAGTGCACACGTGAACTACCAAAAAAATCATGTTTTCCTCTCTGCAACATCCTTCAGGCATGCCTGTCCCTGGGCAGGTGCTGTGACTTTCACCCCGTCACCCTGAGAAGGGCTGGCTGTGTGCTGGGGATTTGGCTCCTTCCTCTCCATTAAGAGAGCAGCAGAAGGGCTGCTCGAACCCTCTGGTCTTGGGCTTGTGCCAGCCCGGTGCATGCCTGTGATTTAACTTCTGTGCAGCGAAGGGTGAACCCAGCAATCAGAGCTCCTACCACACCTTTTCATTAAGAAGATGAGGTGCTAATGCTCTGTGCAACCTCCGTGGTCTGCAGCTGCCCGTTCCTGGTGTTTAAAAATATATACCTTTTCCAGAAGAGAAACATATCTATTGAAGGCAGGCCAAAGTCTGCCACGGACTGCACATGTGCAGCATCACAACAGCCAGCAAAGGCAGGGGACATTACCCAGAGCTCTCCCACACCAGTGTCAGCCTCAGGCAAGTGCTACAATGGAGAGCCTCATACTTGTCCCTGAGTAATGCAAAGTCTCCACCACAACTGAATCTAGCTCTCAAGAAAACAAAACAGCACAAGAAAACCAGCACCTTCCTTGCAGCCGGCAGCACAAGAAAATAAACGGCACAAGTGACAGCTGCTATAGGACTGGAGGAGCATCCTGGAAAGGTTTCCTTAGATGACTTCCCTTGCCATGGACGTGGGCTATCCATTCAGTTTGCATGCTAGCAGAGCAGCTGAATTTGCAAGACTCTGGATTTCTAGGTAGTAAACAAGAACAGTAATTACCTTTCCCTCTTAAACTCCACTCTGTTCTCATGTAATAAAAAAAAATAAACAAACACATAGGTTGTGGAAGGAAACGTTCAGAAAGTGGCAAAAAGGAGCAAGGGGAAAAAATGACTGGAAGAGGAATGGCTAAGTGAAGTGATACTGGTGATATCTAAGCATCCTTCCCAGAACCAAGCACAGGATCAAAGCATGCAAGAAAGGAAAACCAAGGATGATCCCTGGAAATCCAGAAAAGTGACATTGGAATCCTGCATCAATAATAAACTCACTAAGTAGAAGGTCAAGAAGAATCCAGTCTCTTGAATGCTAAGTAAGCTCAAGATTAGAAAAGCAATTCCCAAACCACAGTCTGTGGGTCCTTTCTCCCCCACAAGACTGTGGGCAGAATCACAGACTGAAATGCACAAGTGTGTGTGTGTGTGTGTGTGTGTATCTCACATAGCTGTGCAGTTGATCCACAGAACAATTAGAGGGTTGTCACTGCAGAAAATGTTTTGAGAGACACATGACTGGGAGAAGGGTGGTAACGAACCAGCAGGCATTCTACTTGGGAAGGTGGGGCTCCCTCTAGCACCTGAAAAGGGGCTCAAAAAAGCCACCAATAAACCCAGATGGAAGGGGTAAAAAAAACCAACCAACCAAACAGCAGTGGGGCATGCAGCTAAGATAACTTTCTTCTGGAATACCTCCAATTCCTCCAAGCTGGTCGGATTTGAAAGGGACTTTTCTACAGCGATCTATGCTCAATTACCCTTATAAACCCTTGCAATAACATGTGACTCAAAGTCTACCTATTTGTCCAAGGGAGAAACAAGGAGGGACTGTGGCAAATGGGGAATGTGGGAGTGGCTGCCGGTGTGGGCTTGGGGAGCACAGTCATTTCCTCCTGCTTCTTCCCTGCTTCTTCCCCCCCTCCGTCTTTGATATCTGAGGATGTTGTTGAAGACGTGAAGGAAGGTGATTCTGTATCCATAGGCTTTCACACATTTTTACGTGATTGCACCTTCTTAGCCAGAAGTCTCAGCTTGAGAACTGAAGCAGGTGAGGTTGTTCCTTTGGGAATTAAAAGGCAAACGAGTACCCGGCGGCAAGAAAAGAGGATCACAAAGTGCTTGGAGATCAAGAGCTTATTTAGGCTAGTAGCGAGACGCTGCTTAAACCACGCGCTCGCACCGTAAGCCGTGGATTTCGATGCAAAGATTTCCTTCCCCCTTGTGGGCTACCAGACCTGGCTACACCTCACTTGACTCAGAGCCGGTTCCCAGCCCGCAGTCTATAGGACAGGCAGCACGGCGGGCTGAATCCACCACCAGTCGGGAGAGCAGGGTGAGAACCGCTGCGCCGCTGGGCTGGGCTGCGGCGGGGCAGGGCGGCTGTGAAGCCGCATGCCCGCACTGCTGAGCAGGAGAGAAACTTTCAGCCACTCGCGCCCAGGCGGGACCGACCGACCGACTGACCGGCTGCTGCCGCCCGGGAGGCTCGGGCATCTCCGCTGACCGGCCCCTGGACGCTCGCACATCCCCGCCGCTNCGTCCGCACACCCCCGCCGCTGCCGCTGCTCCCCCGGCCGGACGGCAGCGGAGCCGGCCCCGCGGAGGGAGGCTCCCGTCCCATGGCTATCGGGCCTTCCTCCCCACGGCTTCCCCCGGCCGCCCGGCGGCCGTGCCCGCCCTTCCCGAGCCCATCGCCATCCTGCGCATCCCTTATCCCCGCATCCCGAGCATCCCTCATCCCCGCGGCGCGGCTTACCGGGACCGCTGCAGCTCGAAGGCGGCGGCGGGGCCGGGCTGCCCCAGCTCTCCGCTGCCGCCGACGCTGCCCTGGGGGCTGGTGCGGCCGAAGGGCGCCGGCAGCACCCCC